>JACVTC010000326.1:0-45864 GCA_016946835.1 Neocallimastix lanati (nom. inval.)
CTTTCAATACTTTTTGAAATTGAATTATCATCATTCATTAGTACTTGTTCATAAAGATATGTTTTATTGAAATAATCATTATAATAGTGTAAGTAAGTTATACTTCTATATTACAAATAATATATTGTGCAGTTTCTGATAAATCTAATTTTATCAACTCCTCATAAACTATTTTAAAGCGTTGAATTGGAATATCAATAGAGACATAAAACAAAGTTTTAGTTGTATCATTCAAGTAATATTTATATTTTATATGTTATTGTTAACAATACTTTCTAATCTATCAATTAACATAAACATTATTTTGTGTTGATAATCAATATTACTAATATCTGTATCTTTATTATCGTTACATTTAACGATATATCTATCTTTTGATAACTGATTACAATCAATGATTTATACCCTCGAAAAAAGAATAAATTTTACCATTTATATGTATTTCCAATTGTAGAGGAACAGAATGATAATTTACTAAATACTACGGATAAGATTTATAACATTCATAGTTTTTTATACTCAATATAAAATATAATTTTTACCTATAAAAAAAATAATAATATTCTTGTTAATATTTTAAATCGTACCTAGAGTAAATTTTTTATCATTTTAAAAATCGACTATGAATTATTATATTTAAATAGATATATATTTATTATTATTTTTTTTTTTTTTGTGTTGAATTTTTTATTTTTGATTTTTTTTTATTTCATTATTAAATTTGACAAGGCTATTTTTATTTTTTTAAGTACTACAATATTTTAGAAAAATTTTTATAATATTTTTTTTTCTTCTAAAATGAATTTAAATAAATTTAAAAATTTGTTAAAATCTAAATCAAATTTATAACTAAATTTTGGAGAAAAAAAATTAGGAAATATTCTTTTTAAAAACTTTAAATAGATATAACAATAAATAATAGAAAGTAAATTAATAAATTAAATATATAAATAAATAAATAAAAATAAATAAATAAAAATAAATAAAAAAAATAAATAAATTAATTTAAATAGATTAAAGATTAATAATTAAAAAATTAATATAATATGGATAATATTTCGATGAAAGCATTGGATAAATTTTTTAAAGAATCGTCCTTATTTAGTGAAGATAGATTAAGAGAGAAAAATAAATTACCAGTATTAGATGATGAAAAAAGGAAATAAAAAAAAATTCTATATGTTGTAAAAGATGTAATAATAATAAATATATTGAGTTGAGACGTTTACAAATTCGTAGATGTGATGAAGAGGCCACTATAGTATATTATTGTTCAAACTGTAAAAGAGTTATTTAAAACTTTTATTTATTTTATAATTTTTTAATAATATTTAGATTTAAATTATTTATGAATTTTAAATATTTAATAAATGTTATTTAAATATAATTCATTATATATATATCTAATTAAAAATATGGAATTTTATATTCAATTTAACTTTTATAAAATATTAAATTATAGTTTTGGTTTAAAAAAAAAGTATGAATAATTTTAATTTTTACATAAATTATTTTTTTTTTTTTGAAATTATTATCCAATATTATAATATTACTAATTAATTATAAATATTCCTTCATATGAAATGAAATGAATTTAATACAAGAAATTATGTATATTATAATATTAATTTGTAAATATTTAAATTTTTTTTTAAAAAATAATAAAAAGTAATAATAAAATTAGTAGTTTATAGTGATTAGGGGCTTATACAAAAAAAAAAAAATTGACATAAATAATATATTTTAACCATTTCCTAATTTGTTTAAAATGAAAAATTAAATTATAAATTTAATAGTAAATTACTCATTAACGTATATAAATTTTATTGAAATTTTTTAAATACAATATTTAATGTATTAAAAAGTATTAAAATTTAAAATGCAAAAAAGAATTTTAAAAGTTCGGAACAACTTGTCAAGTCGATAAACTCTCTAATAAATCTAGTACTTCAAGAATGGATTATTATAATCGTATCTTATTATCATCATGCAGTACAGATATGATATTTCAAAGAATGATATCTACTATAAATTTTAAGGAAGTTGTACCTTTACCTAAAAATAATAGTATGTTTCGATTGTTATCAAATGTTTCAATAATACCAATAATGTAATTTTAGGACCTTTAAAAATTAGTTCTGGTATTACGTTAACGGATTTACCCTCTTTATCTATTCCAATGTCCCATTACCATCTTAATAAAATTAATTTTGTACAAGATAATTTTATTCATCGAATTTCTGAAAACGAAACTGAACCAATGAAAAAATTTATTGAACGACTTCGATTTATCGATTCTCGTATGCAAATGCTAATTTCGGATTATATTAGACATATCGATGAATCTTCTCCTATTTATTACATGTTAAAAAGAATAATGTAACATTTAATCAAAACTGGATCTTTACTGGTATTATAAATAAAGGAAATAATAATACCGAATATATTAATATTCGCTACTTTAAAGATTCATTTAAAGGCAAAAAAAGATTGGTACTAATGTTTATTGTGGAGATGATTATTTGGATGAGATGGCAGATCTTCTTTCTAGAGACACGTTTTGTTATATTAATGGAAATATTTATCCATTGATAAAAGTAAATTATATTATTATTAATGAACGTATTGTTAATAATATACCAATGGTCAATTTTACATGTAAGCTTACTTTGTAGATATAAACTTTATACCAAATTCAATTCATTGTAGTACTAAAAGATTATAAATAATATGTATATATATATATATATTTATATGTTTATAGTAAAAATTTGACAATTTTAATGTTATAATTTCATTTAAATATACTTTAGTAATAACATACTTAAAATTTTAATTATAATAATTTATATTTATATAATAATATATGTAGTATAACCATAATATATAATATAATATAATATAATAAAAAAAAATATAATATAATTATTTAATAAATAATATTATATATATAATTATATATAAAATTATATTTAAATATGTAATGAATATAAAGATATATAATAATAATTACATTAAATATATTTGGATATTAATTTTTTAAAAAAATATATATATATTTTTCAATGTACAGATAAATATATTTAATTTTTTTTTTTATTTATTTAAAAAAAAAAAGTAAAAGGAATATAAAATTATTAATTAATTTTTATTTTAAAAAAATACTATATAATATAAAATATTTACATTTAATTTTTCAAATATAATAATAATCTCGTATATAATTAATATTTAATATTTAATTTTAATATACTATTTATTCATATACCTATATATAAAATTTTAATTTAAAATATTTTTTATTTTTGCAATTATTTAAATATATTATTATTTTAATTTATATAAAATTTATTCACAATATATATATATTAACTTTACTAAAAATAATTAAAGGTTTATTCATTTATAAAATAATAATAAGATCATAATCAAATAAATATTTTTCCCATAATTCTATCATTTCATTTCTACTATCTTTAATTTTTTCTGAAAATTTTGACAATAATTTATGCAACAAAAAAGCTTGATGTGGTCTTTCTTACAATATTTAGGAATATCGTTTTGAGTGACAACGCTTAAAATATGTTTTTTAATTTCTTTATATTTATCTTTATTGTTTTCTTCTTTATAAAATTTTTCCAAATCTTTTTCAGAAATTACTTTATAGTTTGGAATACGAATAGATGACAATTTTTTTCCATATCGTCATAACATATTGAATAGATGAGCTTTTCAAAAAGTTCTTCCTTTATATAAAAAGTTTCAATATTACAACCACGATTCACGATAATTTCCACTGATACATTGAAGTCAATCCGAATCTAGTAGTTTTGAAGTATACATCTGAAGTAGAACATTTGAAGTAGAACATTTGAAGTAGATTTGAAGTAGAACCATTTGAAGTAAAATATTGAAGTAGAACCATTTGAAGTAGAAATATTTGAAGTAGAAGGTTCCTCTTCTTTAAAATTAAAATTTAAATTTTTTTTCAAGTCACAATATCTTAAAGTTAAATCATTACATAATATATAGACATATTTATAACGGAATCTTGTTTGGGATTTCGTTTCTACAGTTTCTATAAATGATTCATCCCATTTGTTTTGAAATATCCTCTGAATTAGGCTCATTATTTACCAACCTCCATTTTTCGAAAATTAAAATCCGCATAAATAATATTAGTACTAAAATCCTTCTCTGACTTTTTTTTATTACTAGCATAAGATGAAGTTGTAATAGTTGAAAAATATGATATATAATGAAATTATCGATTTTTTTCCAATAAGGATAAAATAAATTAGAGATATTGAATAAATTTTGACGTAGAGCATATCTTAATATAAACAATTTTTCAGTATGAGAATATTTAATAATTTGATTATATGCTTCTCTGGTCATATTAGCATTTTGTAATTTATTGTTTAAAGACACTATTTCTTCGCTTTTAATATCAACCTTTGCGTGAATAAAGTAGGATAACTGTTCGTTCATTTGCTTACTTCTATTATTATTATAAAATGGAAGATTTTGGCGAAGTAATTTTCCAAAATAAGCATTCCTATAATTTAAACGATAATTGGATATAATTTTACAATAAATCATTCCGTCAGAATATCTTAAATACCACCAGCTATCACAATATTATTACTATTTATATATTCTATTAATTTTGGTAAAACGAATAGGTTAATGATAGGAATTCTATCCATAAGATCCATAATTCTAATACAATGGTTCTCTGAAAAGAATGATCTTAACTTTTTATTTATTTCGATCATACATAATGGTAAAAGTTTATCTAAGTATACTGAAGAATAATGTAAATATGGAACGATACTTGTATTGCCAATTATCTCATTTCCATTAATATCTTTGAATGTAGAAGTCTCTCCATGAATATTAGCATCTATAGCTATACTAGTATTGGTCAATGCTCTACTTTCACTCAGTCTTGATTCAATATCAAAAGGTTTATTCAGTTCGTTAGTAGAGAGACCGTTAGTGTTTTGAGGATCATTTAGGTTAAAAGGAGCATGAATCAAAAATTCTATAGAAGCATTTTTTAATGCTTGATTAAATTTTAACGCATCTTTATATTTATTTTCACATAAAATATACTTGCGATAGTCCACACTATACTGATATGAATCGGAACACTTTACTTCGTCATCACATGCCATGTACAAATAAACATTGACGAATCGTTGATTTTCAGGAAGAGAATCATGTGAACCGACGCGTCGAATACGGCCAATAATTTGATTTATTTTCTCATAATTCCAATGCGGTGTTAATATGTGTAATTGTCGGACATTCATAATATCAACACTTTCCGATACTATGTCACTTCCTAGAAGAACCTTTATCTTTGATCCATTTTGATTACTTGAATCATTAAATATATCTAAACGCTCCATCATATTGGACAGAGCTTTTTATCTCCAGTAATGAATGTAAAATTCCAAAATTTATCATCTCTTTCTTTTCGAATTTCCTTAGTTCAGCGAATTCGTTATCATCATCAACATCACCATCATGAAAAGAAGAAAAATGATGAGGAAGAAAACGATTGATCCCTTTGCCTTTCCTATCCACTTTACTTTCTAAATTGGAAAAATTTGATGTCTCATCATTATGACGGCTATTAGATGATATTTTATTATATACATAATGATAGCCCATAGCACAAAGTATCGCGGAAAAGTAATAAATACCAACTTGCTCAATGATACTGCAATAGATAAATACAGGTCCGTCTGGATTTTCCTTTTTATTTATTTCGTTAAGACAATGATACAATTTACAACAATAATTTTTAATATCCTTGGATTGCTGATTTATAATATCTTGTAAAAGAGGGTTACTATGAATAATCTTATCATTACTAAATTGATATTCTGATAAATCCGATTTAACTTTGGATTTTGATCTTTTTTTTGCATCATTCGATTTACCTTTTGCTTTTGATCCCTTTTTGGTATCATTCGATTTACCTTTTGCTTTTGATTCTTTATTAGTATCTTGTGTTAAATTATCATCAATTTGTAAATTAAGAACACCAAGTGTTGCTTTCACATAATTGATTCCCATATTATTCTTCTCTTGAGGTTCCTTTAGGATATTTCGATAATTTTGAAGTTGAACTCCTTGCATAGGTACTTTTACTATTTTGTAACGTTCAATACCTTGTATATATGACCCCATATAATTCACGGTCGTGTTTGGTGGATTTAATCCATAATAAGACAGGTGACCAAGCATTTCTTCTTTCAGTTTTTCAGGGGTTAAATATGAAGTGGAATTCAAATTTGGTTTAATTAATTTAACCAGATCTGTTATTTCATTTGCATTATCAAAAATCGGAGTTGCAGACATAAATATAATTCGACCTTTATTAATATGATTTAAAAGTGAACTTAAATTATTATAGATAAACTTTTTTTTGGTAGGGTTACGAAAATGATGAACTTCATCAATAATAATTAATCTTTCATCATAAAAAGAAAAAGAATTAGATGTTGTCTGTTGGTGGTCACTTTTGTTGTCATTACCATCGGTGTCAGTGTTAATATCATTAATGTTTTGGATATCGTTACAGAATGTTATATAAGTGCGAAATTCAATATACTTTTTGATAAATTCTTTATAATCTTTAACGTTCGGTAAGTGTGGATAATATTCAAAAGTATAATCATACCAAGTCTTTACACGTTTGGTAAATTCCGTAATAGCTTCCTTACCTTTTACAAGAATAATACAAGGTTTCTTATAAACATTTATGAATTTTAATGCAATCCATAATGCGGTGAATGATTTCCCAGTACCTGGTGAATGATAAATTAGAAATCGGTTGACCACTTCATTTTCTGGTGACATATACCTTACCGGTAATATTTGATATCTTTTCATATGTACATTTTCTTCTATCAACGGATTATTCGTATAAATCTCCGTAAATTCTCTTAAACTATGTAAGTTATTAATATCCGGATATGTCATTTATAGTTCTATCTATCCTCAATACAAATTTATTTAACTCTATTATTTTTGTAAATAAATTAAAGAGAAAAAAAAAATAAAACAAAAAGGAAAAATTAATATATATTTATATAATGTAAAATAAATATAATTACTAATAAAGTAATTAAACTACTTAACAAATTAAATTAAATAATTGTAAAATAATAATTTATTTACTACATCAATAATACTTTATTCAAAATTAAAATTATACTAATTTTTATGTAATATATCAAAAAATGTATTACTCTTTTAACTTTTATATTTTTTTTTTTTTTTTTAATAAATTTATAAAATATAAACCTTAATATTTGTTTATAAATGTATTAAATAATTTACTTTTTAAATCATTTTATAAATATATTTTCAATGTACTAATAATATATTTAATTTATTAAAATTTTTTCTTTTTAATTTTATTGGTATATGAATGAATAATATATGCTATTGAAAATTGATAAATTATTACATTATCTGTCCAACTATAAAAAAAATATATATATAATATAAATTTACTAATATTTAAAATTCAACTATCCCAAAAAGTAAATTGAAAGGTATAAAATTTTAAATTTTAGATAAAGATTAAATTTTAAAAATTTTATTTTTTTTAGATCTACTTTAAACTTTAAAAATTTTATTTAATTTATATGAGAAAACTCTTTCAAATGATAAATGACTTTTATAAAAGAAGTTAAATAAATACTTTTAGAATTACTTACATTATTATTTTTATAAATTTAATATATTTTAATTTTAAATTTTATTTTTTACTTTTAATAAGGTTTATATTATTCTATTTAAATTTGTAATAATGGAAAATTTAACAAATTATTACAACGAAGTGATCGAAATATTATGTAGTAAATCTGTCCAAGTCTTCAATAATAATTATAACCTTAATATAAATAAAGATAATATTTTAAATAATTTAACTAAGGAAGATGATATCCAATCATCAATTCACGAAATGGCCAAACTTAGTTTGAATAATACTTGTATTGGATTAAAAAGAAATAAAACCACTTGTAATAATAAAGTAATTCCGGGACATATGTATTGTGGAGTTCATGTTCGTTCAGAAGGAAAACTACCATTAAATCAATATATCAGTAATGTTGCTACCACTCTTAAATATGGACATCCGGCAGTTGTTGTTTCCCTAGGTAATAATTGGATATTTCAAAAGGACAGTCAAAACAACGATATAAGAAAAAATGAACCTAAGTCTACTAAATGGCCATTAAGTGTTGATATGGTTGACAAATCATTACATTCTTATATTTTATTTTTCGATGAATTTAAAAGTTATTTTGGTGCTGGAATACTTGTTATTCAATATTGCTCCACCGAAAAAAATAAAAAGCAAAACAGTTATTTTATGGCAACTCATTATGTTGAAGTCAGTAGATATGGAGAAGAATTACAACCCGAGTATTACATTAAAATGACGTTCAAGTCTATTGCTTTGATTAAGGAAAAACCTATTTTTAGTAAAATCAAGGAATTTCTCTCTGAATACGGAATTCCATATGATATTAATGAAATTAACAAACGCAATAGTGATATTATTGAAAATAATCCAGTAGTAATATACAATAAAATAAATAAAATTATTAATGATCATTATAATACTTTTTACTATAATTCAAAATCTTATATAACTTTGAATATTAATTCTGAATAATTTCTAAAAAAAAAATTTAAAGATTAAAATAAAATAAAAATTAAAATTATATACAAAATTGAAAAAAAAAAAAAAATATAATAATAATAATAATTATATTCATGTATAAAACTATGAAAAATAAAATTAATAATTAAAAGTATGTATAAACGTGTAAATTCATTTGTAATTCTTTATGATATTATAATTTTATAAATAAAAAAAAAATTAAATTATAATAAATTTAAACTCTATTTAATAATTTTTAATTTTATTTAACATTTCATAAATTTTTATACTTAAATCATCATAATAATTATATTTATATTAATATTTAATATTTTAAAATTATGTAAATAGTAAATTAATTACTATAATTTATTTATTATTAAAAATAAAAATAATTGTTTATTCCATTAATATATGTATATGATTTTTTTTAAAAAAAAAAAAAAGTAAAAAGATGCTTAAAAAAATTAACTATTTCATAAATGTATATAATGTTTTTTTAAAAAAATATAAAAACAAATATACAGTAATAGTAATAAATTTTTTTTTATATTTAAAATATTTTTAAAACTTTAAACTACACCTTTTTTGATATCAGCAAAATATTTTATATTATATCCTATTTTTATATCTGTAATATCATATTGACGGTCTCTATATAATATATTTAGTTTAAAGACTAGCCATAGAAAATGCATGCTCTAAAAATGTTTCATCAATGTCTGGCTTATTTGTACTAAATGGGTAATAATATATCTCCTCATTGGAGTAGTTATGAACTACTCCTTGTTCATCGGTTACTAAATCTTCCATACTTTTAACAAGTTCTCTTTGTAAATACCCGGTAGATGATGTATTAAGAGAAGTAGAAATAATACCTGCACGACCAGATTTTGAATGAATAAATAATTCTTTTGCTGTTAATCCTTCGGAATAGGAACTTTTAATATAACAAACTGGTAAAATAGCTTGAACTCCAACCGACATTAATATTTGAATAACATTATCCACATTTCCTTTAGATCCACTGTTAATGATATTAGTTAAATTATTATCGATGGATTCCACTAATTCTGTAAGGTCACAATATTTTCGAAAAACTTGATTCTTAAATTCGTTGTAGTTTTCAAATTTATTTTGATTTTCTATCAATGAGTCAAGATTTAGTACAGGTATAGGATCCATTTTATTTAAGATACTATCGGTTATGGGAAGATATGATTCTCTTAATTTATTATTTACCATACAATCAGCAATAGAAATAGTGATAACATGAGTAAGATTATATACATGAACCATGCGTTGAACATCCCACATAAATTTTAAATAGAATTCATTACCGTAATTTGAAATAGCATTAAGTAAAATAGTTTGATTTTTATCACTGATAACACCTAGTAATATTCCTTTATCTATGATCAGATTACCTTCATGATCATGTAAAGTAAGCGTTCTAGGAAGTAATAAAGATAACAGGTGAGCATATGGGATATCTGTACTATTCATACGCGATTTGTAGTATTTACAAAATTTTTTCCAATCACTATCGGGAATGCCCAATTTATCGCGCATTCTTTTAACAATATCAATATCAATAATTTCTTTATTACGTGTCATATTATAAATTCCGGTTAAAGTATCTTGTATAAATTTGATCATAATAGAAGCATTTTTAAATGACCGGATATTATTTGCAATATTTAATTTTGTGGCCAACTCTTCTTTAGCTTCTTCACCCGGTAACCAAAAAATGTTCATTTCGTCACCGTCAAAATCCGCTTGAAAGACATTAGCAATAAGTGGATTGATCTGAATGGTTCGACAGTTACTTGGACGAGAATGAATGGCTAAGATTGAAGTAGTTTGAAGTGTAGGTTGTCTATTGATGATAACAAAGTCATTGGTTTTATACCCATAAGGAATTAAGGAATCAGTAAAGACTTTAGGAATTAATACTACATCTAAAGGGATATCAATATTTGGCACTATAACACTTCGAAGACAAAAATTTTGACGCTTAGCTAAACACATACTTCGGAAAATACCATTTTTTCCTGATAACATCTGTTTAATATAATTTCTATTAGCATCCTCAACTGAATCGTTTTTACTACGAATACCTAAAATTTTCTTGTATAAATTATACGCACGCACAATATAGACGGACTTAATTAAATTTCCATTGTGATATTGGTAGTTGAGATCTAATACACGTTGATATAATGTTGTTACGTTATTATGAATCGTAGTGTTGCTAGAATCTAGAATAGATGGTCTCATATTGATTGGTAAAACTGGAATATTTTTGATAAACACATTAAGTAAATGATTTTGTAGCTCTGGATTTTTTGAAAAATTTGCAGAACGAATTTCTTCGTACATTTGCTCGATAGATAATGTTTCCCTACCAAAAGTGAAAGAATATTCTGAAATATTCTTTGACTCTTTTTCAAAATTTTTGAAATACTTGGATTTATTGGATGTGACTTCCTCCGATTTAATTTTATGATATGAAAATGTTGTAGCAACTACACGTTTTTCGCAACAAGGGTTATTAGTGGAATGTAAAGGATCATATTTTTTACAAATTGGACAAATATGACTTATTTCTTTACATAATATGTTTACAAATACAGGATGAACAATTCTGTAATAAAGTGGTATTCTTCCCGTGTGTCCTGGACAATCTATCATTGATTTACATTGTTTACATGGTAATTGAGGATTGAGAGTAAATGATGTTGTATTATCAGTTAATTCATTCTTATTTTTAATAAGGATCGTTTCCTTTTCAAATTCTTCATCTGTATATAAATTAAACTTTAAATACATGATTAAAATTAAATGTTATATAAAAATAAATTATTATATTGATACATAAATTTATATATTATTATATGCAATAATAAGAATCATTTGAACGTATATTAACAAACTTAAAATTAGTAATACAGGTTAGAAATTAAATTAAAATATATATTTTTAATAATAGGCTAATAATATATAGAAAATATATATGGAAACTTTAATAATTATAGATTAATAATACATATTTAATAATGCATTACAGTCCTATGCTTTAGTGTGAATATAAAATAAAATAAAATATTTAAATTAATGTAATATTATATATTATTATTTATATTATTATTAAAATAAATTTTTTTCTAAATATTTATTATTTAAATAATATATATTGAATTAATTTTATTTATTTATTTTTTTTTTATTTTAATAAAAATATTAAATAGTCTTTTAATAATTAATTTTTCTTTAACTCATTTATAACAATATATATGTTTACCTAATTTGAAAAATATTATAATTATTTAATGTATTATATTTTTAAAAAAAAAATTGTATATAAAAATATATATATATATATATTGAAAGTATATCTTAACAAATTCAAAAAAACTAAAATTATTTGATTATATATTGTGTAACTATTAAATAAATTTACAGCAATAAATTAAATTTTTTTTTTGTTTAAAGAAAAATAAATTTATGATCCATGATATAAATTTTTTATGATTTATTCATTCCTAAAAAAAAAAAAAAAAAAAAAAAATTAAATTTTAAATCAATATAATAAATATTATATTAAAAAAATTTAATTTAGATATTTTAGAGAATAAATATCTTTAAGAAAAAAGTTTTTTTATTTTAAAAATTATTATTAATATTATTTAATTTTTTTTTATTTTAAAATAAAAATATTTATTACAAATAAATAAATTTTTCTATTTTAAAAAAAAAAAACAGAAATTTAAATTTTTAAAAAAATCTTTTACTATTTTAGCATTTAGTATCAATTTTATTTTGTTCAAATTTTTTTTTTTTTAAAATTATCAATTTCTTTTTTTTTATTTTTTTTTTTAATTTTACTTCATTTTTATTATTTATTTTTACTTATTTTATTGATTTATTTATTTATTCTTTTTTTTTTTTTTTTTTTTTTTTTGACTTTTATAAAAATATTTTTATAAATTTATTAGGTAATAGTCCAAAAATACTCTATCTAAAATATCTATGGAATCTTTTGTTATAATTATCATTTATATTAATAAATTATAATTTTTTTTTATTTTAGCATTTATTTTTTATTTTACTTTTTTAATTTTTTATTTAATATAAATTTTTTTTTGTATTATATTTAATTTTTATTTTTTATTAATTTTAATAGATAGAATTATATTTATTTTTTATATAATAAATCATTTTTGTGAAACTTCAATAAGTAAAGATTTAAAATTTATTTATCAAACTAATTAAATTTTTATTTGCATAAACCATACTTTGGTTGGCATCCTTTTTTACAATGATCATTGGATGTACCACAATAACCCCATTTACTGCAGCATTTATTACCTTTACACCTACCATATTGTTCACCACATTTATCGTGAGAGCCGTAGCATAACCCAAACTCACTTTGACATTTTGATCCACAATGAGCATCCGAAATGTCACAATAGCCATATTGACTACAACATTGTTTCTCATTAAGACATTTTCCATAATCAGTGCCACAACGACCGCCATTATTACATCTACCATAACTGGCTTGACATCCAGTACCACAATGGTCTATCGAAGTTCCACAATAACCATATTTACTACAACATTCCCCTTTCGAACATGATTTATTGTTAAATTCTTTACCGCAACGATAGCTAGTATTTATAGTAGGAGATGGAAATTTCGTAGTTGTAGTAGTAGTAGTAGTAATAGTAGTTGTAGAAGTAGCGGTAGTGACAGTAGTAGTAAACTTTTTGGTAGGGTTTGAATTTAGCATAATCCAAATCTGATCTTCATGAATTTCATCATCACAATCATAAAATTTTACCTTATTTCTTACTTTTGCTGCAAGTTTGATAGAAGAACTGATAGAATTTCCAAGACATAAACTTTCTGATAATTTACTAGTGATAGTTCCATCATTTCTACGATAACGCAAAATAGCATTTGTATCACACTCACCCATCATTACTTTGGAATTATCATTATCAGAAACTCTTAAACATAAATCCAAATTACTTTTTGATTTGAAGAAAGTTCCCCCTTTGGTATTTACAACATACCATTGATAGTTTTCTGTATTATCGCACTTTTCATAAGTTGGGATTTCATCTTCATAATCAGGAGCGTATAAACATTTTTCTGTGTATTCATTGTAAATCCAAATTGGTTTAGTTGTTGGTGTAGGATTTATTGTTTTGGTGGTAGTAGTGGTGGTAGTGGTATTGATTTTTTTCGTAGGTTTTCTATTTGATATTTCCCAAAATATTTTTTTGTTATGTCTATCACATTTAGTTAACTTTAAAAATTCTTCCTCCTTTAAATCATCAATAGCACTTACACACATATTATCACTTTTGATAAATTTTGATACATCATCATATATCATAAGAGCATTTCCATCACAATTTGCTAATATGATTTGATCGTCAACATAAGATATACACAATTCTTTATCTGTAGCAGACATGAAATAAATGCCATCATCATCTTCACCAATATACCACTTATTGTCAATACTATTATTACAATTATCGTATGTTATTGGTTCATCTGAATAACCTGAAGCATATAAACAGCTATCCAAATATTCATTGTATATCCAGACAGACGCTTTATTATTGCTTTTTAAATCTTGAGGTAAAGCAATAATTTTATTTAAGAAAATTACTAAAATAAATATTCCTAAAATCATTTAATTAATAATTTTGTTTAAATTTATAATTTTAAAAATCAATTTATAAGCAAAATTAAATATTAGATTTTATATTGAAGACAGAATAAGAGATTTTATTCATTATAAAAACTTTATATTATTTAAAATATAAATAGTATTAATTTTGTTTTACTATGAGAAATACGCTTTTAATGTATTAATTATTTCATTAAGCCATATTAAAATAATATAAAAATATAATTTAATATTTATGAATTTTAATCATAAAATAAAGTCGAACAAAATATTAACAAGAAAATTATTAATTAATTTTTATTTTATTATTATTAATTTTTTTTTTTTTTTTTATTTTCTTCATAGTAAGAATATTAATTAATATTTGTTATTATTTTTATGTAAGGTTACACAAACGTCTAAACGATTAAGGGTTTGAAATTTAATTAAAATAAATTACTTCATTTAAATTACTTAATAAATAACGTAGTAATCAATATATTCAATTAAAATAAATAAATAGGAAAAAATAAAAAAAAAAATTCAAAAAACAACTAAAAAGTCCAATAAAAATTTTGTCAATATATTTTATCAAGTTTTAAAAAAATATCTTTTTTTTTATATATAGATATTTCTTTAATTTTTAACTTCCATTTATATAATTATTTTATGTAATAAGTATATAGTATAATACTATATGTAATAGATTTTATTTTTATTTATTAAACTTTTTTATTTTATTTGAGTTTTATAAACATTTTTTTTTAAATTTTTTTTTAATAATTTTTTTTAAAGATGTTTTATTTTCTTCTTCTTCTTTTTTTTTTTTTTTCTTCAAAAATACACCATCAATCAAGATATATAATTTTAAAATCAAAATTGTATAATTAAAATTTATTTTTATACAGATATGATTGATATTTTATTCATTAAATAATAAAGTCTAGAAGTTTTAAACATTATTTATTTATTTATTTTTATATTTTATATATAAATTTTTTATTATTTATTGTTCAATTAATAATATTTATATTTTTATTTTTTAAATTTCTATTTTTGAAATTTTTATTTTTTATATTTTTATTATTTAATACTTTTATTTTTTAAGTATTTTTTAAACTATTTTTATTATTAAATATTCTTTTTTATTGTTGTAATTAATATTATACGGTATTGGTATAATTTTATTTATTTTTATAGTCATAAAATCAATAAAATATATTAAATCAATATTTCATTAATTTGTTATAGTAGATATATCAGATATGAATTCCCACATTTGTTTTTCATCATGTCTATTACAACTACTTAGCTTTACTTCATATTGAGAATAGGGATCATTATTATCATCGATACCGCTAAGACATTTATTACCACTTTTTATAGATTTTGATGCCTTAATATATTTCAAAATAGCTTTTTCATCACATTCACCTAATGTCATTCTATTTTTAATAACTCTCATACATAAATTTTTTTTAGCTGCTGATATAAAATAAGTATTACCATCAATCTTTTCAAAATACCATTTATATTTATTACGATCAACACAATCTTCATAAGTAATAGGTTCATTTTTAAAACCACTTGTATATAAACATTTATTGTAGTATTTATTATATAACCAAACCACATTTGACTTAGGATTAAATGAATCACTTGAGCTATACTTCCATAGTATTTGATTATTACCATTATCCCAAACAATTCCATGATTAGATTTATCACAACGCAATTTACTACTTTTAGATTTTTTATTGGACAAAATATTATCTATATCTTCATTATTTTTATCCCTAAATGTTAGACTATTATTTCCAACAATTATTTTATATAAGTAGGCTGATTTATTTCCACCGTAATTTTTTATTTCAGTTGATGTTTGTTTTTTATGATCTCTGTAAAGTAATTTACCATTAAGTATGGTCACTGAATAATCACCACAGTATAACATTTCTCCTTCTTTAAAGGAGTCACCAACACTAATTTCACTAGCATCATAGGGTCTATTACTAATAGTTTTATTCGCAGCCCATTTATATTCACCAGTACTCGATCTTAAAATTAAGTTGTCATTACTTACATATAAATAATAATATTCATCTGCCTTATAATATTCTTTATGCAAAATATATTCTCCATTATTTAATTCAATATTTCCTTTATCTGTAATGGTTAGTAAATAAATAGGTTCTTTAATTTTAGCATATTCATTTATATCAAAATAACTAACTGTATTTTCATTAAAGTTTATATAATCTAGAGTATTATTGTAAAAATGTAGGTATAAAGTGTGTTTGTCATTGCCATTTGGTAAAGATGAACCAATAATTCTATGGTTATATGAATACATTTTATTGCAAGTCTTATTATTAGAAATGAAATAATCACAAAAACTTAAACTACCATACAATTCCCAAAGAGGAACTGTATTATTTAATAATATTAATTTGTCTGATTCACCATTATAAATTACTTCTAATTCTGATTCAACTTTATTGTTAATCACAGGTTTATCATTAATATAAAAATTATTATTAGCTAATGTTAAATTATTTATACCCAAAGCAACACCATTCTTGAATTCTAAACCAGTTATACTTGATAAATATATGAAATCTCCAGTATTAGATTTATCAGATGATTCTAATCTATCAAACGCATTCATTATATGATCTTCATAAATAGTATTATACTTATTCCATCTAGGTTCACTAAATTCTCTTATACTCTTCAAGTATCTAATACCTGATAATTTCCATACAGGTTCCCATGTTTTGACATTAAATATCATTAATTCTGGTTTATCCATATTAGCTCTATATTCAATAGATAATCTATTATATTTATTTTTTTGATCATCTCCTTCCAATAATGCAATGTTAATGACCGAATTTTTCTCGTTACAATATAAATATAAACCATTATTATTTAATTGTAATTCTTTAATTCCTTTATTATTTTTACAAGTTTTTATAATTGTCTCTTCATTATTATACGTAAATATTAAATCATTTTCAGTAACATTTAAGTAAGTGTTATAATTGGACAATAAAGATTCACCCGGTAATAAATTATTGAAGTAATACTTTTTTATGTAAATAGGATCATCAAGTGTATCAGTCATATTGTCAGGTTTCAAATAATAATCATAAAGTCCGGTTTCGGCAAATAGATTATAAATTTCTTTAGGTCTTATATGTTCATCACAAGAAGATATTTCGTACAATACAGGATTAACGAATCTAGAATGTCTACTATATAATCTTTTATCCCAATTGCTCCAATATACATTTTCATTTTCATCTATAACTAATAATTCACCCTCATTGGAAATCTTTAAATAATATTTAATTTTGGTATTCATATTGTCGTACGAAATTAAATTAGTCGAATGCCAAAGAGAATAATTATTTTTATCTCTTAATATAAATTCTCCTATTTTAGATAAAGCTAAATGGTATGGACCTTCGAAAATTTCAATATTGGCTGTCATTGATGACCAAGTAGTTCTAGAGTTTTCCTTAATAACCATATTACCAGTATTTTGAACAAAGAATCTATATTTTTTATTTTTAGATACTAAAGCTTCATTTTCTTTTAATATATTTTTACAATTCATTTCAACCTGGTCGGTGTTAAGATCTTTAACAATAGCTTGATTAAGTATATTATGTTTATCGTAATATTCCTCATCTTTAAATGGAATTGTGGTATCAATAGATAATGGATATACATATTCCACTGGGAAAGCATAGCCATGATAATTATCTTGTTTACCATAAATTTCCCAAATTTTAACACCAACTCCATCATACAATGTAACCCTGGCTCCTCTTCTACTATCGACATGATCATCAATATATAAATAATAACCTTTATCGTCTGGAAAACCAACATTAAAAGGTAAATCTTTGGGTAATGAATCCCATACAATGTAATCATCATCAGACAAAGTAAGTGGATTTATAATATTATTTTCATTAATTGCTGTCGGTTCATTTACGATTGTAGAGGTAGCTTGTGATGTAGAAGTTTTTTGTGGAGAAGAAGAACTAATAGAGTTAATAATTTTTTCAGCTTTTTCTTTATTAACAATAATACATTTTTCATCATCTTCAATTTCATACCAACCAAATGCTCCATCGTTATTATATTTATTGCAATATTTATTTGAAACTACCACAATACTGTTAGAGTTATTATTATTATTACTCGTAGGAATAATAGATGTATTTGTAGTTTTTGTTGTAGTTGTACTTTTTCCTGTAGTTGTAGTTTTTGTTATACTTGAAGTTTTTGCTGTGGTTGTAGTTTTTATCGTAGAAACAGTAGATCTAACGTTAGAATTTGTAGTTGTGGCTGTAGTTTTGTCTCCAAAAAAATAATCGAAATTGAAATTATCATCATCATCATCATCATCATCATCATCATCATCATCTCCTTCATCAGGGATATATAATCTTTTTTCAATATTATTTTTTTTATAATATTCTTCTAATTTATTTTTAAAATCTTTCTTATTATCATCCAAAGGAGTGCTATCATCATTTACGTAAGAATCGATGAGATAAATAAAGTCATTAGAATATTTAATATTCGCTATATCTTTTTTATAAATATTTTTAGCTGTAATATATAAATGACCATTATCACCAATGAAGAATTTCAAGTCATGATTTCCATTTGGTTGGAACGTGGTTATTCCATTAGTCCATAATTTGTTAGAACCTTCACAGTTTGAAATATCCTTACCTCTACATAATACTAATTCACCAGTAGGTAATAATCCAAAACTATGCTTTCCACTTTTTGAAGTTATATAACGATTAGGTGTTAATTCTTTATTTGACGGTAATGTGTTAATGTAAGGATTTTCCTTATCTAATTCTTGAAAAACATATTTATCAATGTCATGGTTTACTAATTCTGATTCATATTGATATTTTTCTTCACAATGTTTAAGTGTATGCGTAAATCCAGAAAACTTTACAGGAATAAGACTTTTATTATAAGTTATTTTAGTATGACTGCTTTCCGTAATATGTCCAGTTGCCCAGATAATTACCTCAGTTAAAAATAATGGTAAAGCTACTAATTCTTGACAGGAACTATCATTAACAGTTAATTGAATAGTGGAAGTTTTAGTTTGACTTATTGACGTGGTATTGGACATTTCAAATGTATGTTGAGCTGATGTTTCTATAGCATTGTCATAAGAATTTTGCTCATTTGTGTTAGTTTGAAAAGAATTACCATAAGTATAGCCTTTAGTTTTGGTATCCGAGGTTGATTCTTCATTAACCCATCCTGTTTCTTTATTGAATGATTTCGAAAACATTTTCGATGTGGAATCGGAAACTGAGTGTTCTTTATTAGATGTTTCAGAATGTCCAGTAGTGTAAGAATCTGAATAACCATTAGACTTTGTCCATCCATCACTAACACCAGAAGTACTAGTGTTGCTCTCTGCCCAACCTTGTGTTACACTATGAGAACCTCCTTTAGTACTGCCCTGAGTAAAAGTATCAGATGATGATCTGGTCCCCGCTAAAGCTAATTGGTATTGTTGATTTAATTGATCTATAGCTGAATTTTCTTCTGATCTTATAGAAACCCTTTGTAATCTACTTTGATCTGCCATGCCAGCTCCATTAGTTCCAGCTGAAAATAGTTCAACACCCTCAGATAACCCTGGAACAATACCACGTTTAATAAGTTTACGAGAATTGTCTTCAGCAGCAATAGGAGCAGTATATTCTCTTTTAGAATTTTTTAATTTGCATAATTGACGATTTAAGATAGGACCCTTGCCTAATGCAGAATCACAAATACTATCAAAAACATTGTTTCCATTAGCAATATTAGCTATAGGATATATATAATTTTCATATAAACCACTCATTGATTTTTCAAATTTACTAGGGTTACTAATATCGCCATCGGGTATTTCATCCTTGTTTTCTTTGTATATTAGTTTTTTAACATTATTAAAATCATTAAGGTCCATTTTGGATACTTCATCAGTATGAGATAATTCAATCGAGTTACTCCAGTTTGTTTCATCGGTGACATCTTTACTATTAGTAACTGTATGAGCATGTTCTTCACTTACCATATGAGAAGTAGTATGTTCTGTGGATTCAGTGTGGGTGGTTTCTTTATTCTTGGTTCTAGCTAAACTTTCTGAGTCAATAACAGCATATACCTTTTCGAGCGATTCAGAATACCCCTTGGAATCACTTTCATGAGTAGAAGTACTATAAGAAAGAGCATTGGCTAATTGAAGCGATTCATTGATTTCTTTGGTAGTTGTATCCCCCTTGCTATAAACTTTCCCATACGATTTATGATAAGATTTTCCATCATTATTAGATATACTAACCGTATTTTGAATATCCTCTGTGTAAGCTATAGTACATGAAATAACTGATCCAGGTTCACGAGTGATACTTGCACAATCTTCAAATTTAGATTTTCCATCCTTAACTAAATTTTCATATAATGATTTATCTGCTTCGTATGGCATTCCCATTGTAGTAATATAATTAATTTTGTCTTCATCGATATCTTTAATTTTAATTAATGCTGGATGATACGGGTTATACGCTGGGTTTTTACTGGTCAATGAAAGACTTTTCATACCATTTCCGATAAATTTTTCATATAATTTTTTTATTTCCTCTTTATATTCTTCTTTAGTACGAGCTCTATAAATAGACAATTCTTCTTCATTTTCTTCATTATTGGCATCTTTCACATTTTTATTACTTTCAGGTGTATCGTGAATATCATTATTTGCCTCTTTATTTTTGCTTGTTTTATTTTCTCTTTTACCTTTTTTATTTTCAGAAACTTTAAAATAACTCCCAACATTATTAACTACTGTATTATTCCCGCAATAACTTACACCAAACCAATCTGGGCCGATATATCTAGCATAATCTTCGATGTTATCAAAATAAATTGTATTATTACTAGAATCAATGTAGTATGGATCAAGTATTTTGATCATGCTATTTTTTGTATAAATACAAAATTCTTTATTTGTAATACTCTTTGTTTCCAAAAAAGAATCACTAGGGGTTTCATTTTTGTGTAATCTTGAAACCTCAGTTTCTTCATTTGAAACTACTTTACTAATACTACAAGTAATGTTAATAATAAATAATAAATATTTTAATATCATTATTCATAAAATAATTTTTAATATCTTAAATTAAGATGAAAATCAATTTAAAATAATAATTAAATATTTATTGCTTTGAATTATGTAAATACTATTAATTTATGTAAATACTATTAAATTTCATTAATCCAATTTTTTTTTTTTTAAATTTTAAAAATATCTTTGTATATATTTTAGAACTAATTTCTAATTTATATTATTATATGAGGTATAATAAAAATATAAATAAAAAAATAATAATAATAAATTTTATAACTATATATATATATTATTTAATAGAATTAGTAAGATTTTAATAATATTTAAAATTTTTATAAATAATAAATTAAAGTCAAAGAAAATCCTTGTAAAATGATTGGTTATAATATTTAAAATTAATTTAATAAAATATAATCATAACAAAAAATTATATATATATATATAAATATTAAAAAAATGAATTTTTTGAATGATGATAAAATTAAATACTATAACAAATTTATAGTTAAACTTTTAAAAGAATATAATATTTATAATAATAATACATCTTTACTTGAAATAAGAAAATTAATATGTTATTTAATTAAAAAAGATAATTATGATGATTTAAAAGCAGTTTTTGATATATTATTTGAATGTGATGTTAATTCTATTTTACTTTTACTTTTACATTATAAAAATAAAACAGAAATTTCTAAAAAAGAAATTGAAAAAATAATACATAAAAAAATTAAATCAAATTTATATATTAATTTTAATATAAAAGAAAACTGGCTTGATACTATATTTCATCCTCATTCTTTTGGAAGTATTTCACCCCTTCTAATTGCTTATTTTTATAATTATGTAAAAATTATAGAATTATTAATCAATTATGGAGCCGATGTAAATATAAAAAATATAAACCATGAAAATTTATTAATTTGTTTATCTTATGGAGGACTTGATAATTATATTAAATCTGTAAAATCATTAATCAAAAATAATATAGATATATATTCAAAAGATAAGGATGGGAATACTGCTTTACATATTATCTGTACTAAATACAATGGTTATGAAAAATGTCATTTGGAATATTTATTAAATCAGGGTTTAAATGCAAATGAGAGAAATAATAAAGGTAATACTCCTTTAATGGAATTAAGTTACCATTCAGTAATAGATATTGGTATTCCAGTATTAATTAATTATGGTGCGAATGTAAATTTAGTAAACAATAAAGGTGAATCATCATTTTTAATAGCTTGTAAAAAAGGTAAATATAAAATAGCTTCAAGATTATATGAATATGGCGCTAATCCTTTTATAAAAGATAATGATAATAATTCAGCAATTCGTATATTTATTAAAAATGAATGTGCATTTGATAATGATGCTTATTATGGTGAAATAGGATTTTTAAATTTTTTACTTGAAATTGGATTTGATATAAATGAAACTGATAAAGATGGTGTAAGTTTATTAATGGAAGCATGTTATCTGGCAGATGCTTCTATATTTCTTCATTTACTAAGAAAGGGAGCAAATCTTTATATAAAAGATAATAATGGTAACACAGCTTTATCAATTGCTAAATCTTCAAATAATTATTATATAAAACAATTTTTAATTGATCATGGTTATTTTTGGAAATTTTGTAACTATAGTAAAAATAAAAAATAAATTTATTAAATATATAATATAACATTTAATTTTTTAAAATATCTAACGATTTGAATTTTAACATTACCGTAGAAAATGTTTTTTTTTTTTTTTTTTTTCTAAAATTATATATCAATGTAGAATCATCTTCATTATATATAAAAGCTTTTAATATGAAATTATTTTATAATTCCTAAATATTAATTTTTATAAAATGATTTTATTAATATTTTATATTCATAAAAAATTCATTTAATACAAAATGAATATTACTAAATATTTTATTTCATTATTAATTGCTTTTATTATTAACGTTAATTGTAGTCCTTATAATCATTTGGATATACAATATGCTCCATTAATTTTATCAGCAGGAGACCATAATGGAAATATTGTTAGGGGAAAAGATGGTAAATATTTAAAAATTAATATTGCATCAAGTGAGGTTAATGATAAAGATAAACCTAATTATGAAGTTGATATTGTTGATATTGTTCCGGCACTAGCGAAAATTAGAAAAGACAATAATAATGTTTTAAAAATTGAAAATAAATTCAAGGAGTTATATATAAAATCTGAACGATTAGCTACTTATAGAATGGATCATACATATGATGAATTAAATAATATTAACAGTGATGATAATTTATTTAAATTTTATACTTCTAGTTTATTTAATGGATATAAGAGTTCTTATAAAATAATGAAAGATCAATTTGATAGACATGTTGAAGAAAAAGATTTGCTTAGATTTTTTGGTGTAAAAACAGTTAATGGTGATAAATCAATGGATATATTGACTTTTTTCAATAAAAAATATGAACTTGATAATAAAGATAGAAAATATAATCAAAAAAATAGGCAAAATCGGAAAATTGATGCTAATGATAGAAATAATGAATTATTTATAGAATCTATTAGAGAAAAAAGAGAATTTAAACCTGTTGATAAAGATAGAAATCATATTAATGGAAATGATCTTAAAAAATTTGAAATATTTATAGAAATATCAAAATTATGTAGAGAACAAGAGAGATGTAGAAATTTATTTTTTAATGATAATAAAACATATTCACTATTATTAGAAAGAGGAGAGAATGATAATATTTATCATTTTTTTGTTACTAACATCAATAATGGTGGTATACATCGATTTATAACAAAAAAAAATAAGGATGGAGTTTATACTATGAATGAAGATATTAATTTTCTAAGAAATAATGTCGCTATAAATAAATTAAATGGTCATAATAAATATACAGGTCAATTGGGAAATAATAAATATGTTCATATTAAAGGTATTGGATTAGTTAAAGATTTTGAAACAAAAATTAGTGCTGAGGGAGAAATACTACAATCTGAAGATTATGGTGTGGATTTTGAAACTTTAATTAATGATGGAGAAATTAATATTGATTTAGCAAAAGATGATGTACTAAGTGATAAGATTATTGGCACCCGAGTTGCTAAAAAAGGAGATATTGACAAATATAATGAAAATAATCCTGAACATAAAATTAAAAATGAGAATATTTTATGTGATTATTTTCATAAAAATTATATTTCACTTGGAGGTGAAACAATAAAATTTATAAAAGAAAGATCAAAAATATATGAAGATAAAGAAAAGTTTTATAATAAACAAAAAATGAGTAAAATTGAAGGAATATTTAAAAAATTAAATTCAGATGATTTAGATAATAAGATATCAATGATAGAAAATATAATTAATAAAATAAATGAATATTATGAAGAAGAAAATAAAGGAAAAAGTAATAAAGAAATACAAAAAAATAATATTGAAAAAGATAATTTAATTAAGGATTTAAGAAATATGTATATTATAACAGAATCTAATTTTAAAGAACAATATTTTAATGATTATAAATATTCAGTAAAAGATGAATTAGACAAAAAATATGAAAATGAATTTAATTTATATAAAAATGAATATATTAGAAATCATGAAGAAGAAATAAGAAATATACCTGAAGATAAACAAGAAAAATACATTAAAAGTATTTTTTATAATAGTAAAGATATAAATGAATTAAATAAAGAAATTGATAAAATATTGAAAGATAAATATATTAAGATAGAAGGAATAAATAAAAATGATTTTAAAAAAATTTATGAAAAAGAGCATGGAGACGATTTATCTTCTGAAGAAAAAAATAAAATTATTAATGAATTAGTTGAAATAAATAATAATGATTATTCAAAAAAATATGATGAATGGAGTAAAACAAAAGATTATAAAAACAAAGGAAATGTATATCTTATGGAAAAATACATTAAGGAAAAAAATTTAGATTTTAAATTTAATAATGAATATGAAAATCTTAATAATGCCAAAAAATATAAAAAGCTACAAAGTTTCTTAAAAACTCAAAATAAAGTAGAAGATTGTAAAAAATATGTTGATAATTTAAATGAAAATGAAATTAAAGAAAATCTAAAAAGAGATTTTATATATGAACAAGGCAAAAATGAATATGAAAATGAATGCAAAGAATATAAAAATTGTAAAAATGATGAAACTAAATTAACAGATCTAATTAATAAAAAATATTACACGAAAGAAAGATTTAATAAGTATTTGAAAATGTATTTAGAAGAATTAAAAAATAAAATTGATATTTTAAATTCATTTAAGTATGAATTTGAAATTATTGGAGATACAGCTGCACAGAATTCATTAGAAATAAATTATCCTGTTAATTATAATAATAGATTAACTACAGGTGACCATATACCATATTCATTTGTAGGTCCAATTAGTAGTGATGGTACTCATTTTCGTGAACAAATTGAAAATGTTAATTTAGTTAAATATGCATATGAAAAGGCTAAATTATCAAAAAATAAATATGAACAATGTATAGGTAAATTTAAAAGAGATGGATCTTGTAAAGTATGTAATCAATTAAGAATTTTACAAGGTACATATATAGATACAACAACAATTGAAACATTAAGAATGCTCAAAGAAATGAAATTAGATCCTAATATATTACCATATACTACAGAAATTAATAGTATAAATGATATAAAACAACTATTAAAAGATGCTAATAAAAATGATAATATTTATAAATTTATGGTCGATACTTATAAAAATAACCAAGGATCTTTTGACGAAGTACAAAGTGAACAATTTATTAAAAATATTAATAGTATTACTAATGAAAATATAATAAAATATACCGATTCAAGATATTATGATAATGAAAATGATAATATAAGTGAAGAAGATATAGAGAATTTGTTAACATTACGTGCTGAAGCTCTTAGTTTACATGAAAATAAATATGGTGAAATTGATGATTTAGAATTTGAAGAATTAAATAAAAATGATTCACAATCAAAGTACAATAAAGATCGATTTAAAAATATAATTAAAAAATTAGCTAATCTTGTTAAAATTAATCCAAATACGATTATTGATGCAAAGGACCCTAAATTAGCTATTAATAATTTATGTGAAAAATTAGATGAATTAGATGAAATAGAAGATATTGATAATATAAATAATGAATTAAAAGAACTTAAGTCTTTAAACGATTTTGAATTTTACCAAAATGAAGATACTTCCTTAAATTCTGAAGTTATTCATTTATTATCTAATACTATTCGTGACAAAATAGGAGAAAATAGAGATGGAGATGAAGAAATTCGAGCATCGGAAAACAATTTAAAAATTCTAAATAAAAGAAATCCAACCAAATCGTCTTATGAAGAATTTGCTGATGCTTTAGCATTTACAATATTAGCAGCTGGCAAAGAAGATGGTAGTCTAGCAAAAGAATTAGATGAAAATGGTAATTTAGTACCTATTAAAATTAATGTCTTGAATAATGGAGAAGAATCCTATATGGGAATTAATGAAATAATTCCTAGTTTACAAGGGTTACAAGGTAAAGAATTAGAAGATAAATTTCTTAAATTATATGAAATGTCCATGGTTTACTATTTAGAGAATTTTGATACATATTATGATGAGAATAAAAAAAGATTAATATATAGAAAAAAACCAATGAATACTATAAAAGATAGTAATCTATATTCCAATATAATTAAACCCTATAATATAAAAGATAATGATGAAATTGAACATTTTGATTTAAGTTTTGATAATATGAATATCCATTATTCTACTGATACTGAATTAGATAATAAATTTAAGTCTTTTATATCGAGTATTGATAATGAAGAATTAGAAAATATCGATATCAATAATAATGAAGATGTATCTAAAATAATGGATAAATATTGGAAAGAATCAAGCAAAGAGTCTACTAATTATGATAAAGACAAAGAATCTTTATATAAAATCATCGCGCTACACTGTGCAAAAATGACAAAATGTAAAGAGCAATTTAAGAATACGAATAATAATAAATTATCATTTAGTATTATTGATTATAGTAGTAAAGAAAAAGATGATAATATTAATAATTATTCTTTTATTTTGCATAACGATGAAACCGAACAAACTATTAATGAGTTTACTCTCCAACGAAACAATAAAGGTAATAGTTATAAATTAGATGAAATAAATAACTATAAAGAATATAGTTATAATGAAATTTATAATTATAAAAATGATAAAAATGCAAGTAAAGTAACAATTAATAATGAAAAATATCTTATGAAACCTGGCATAGGTCTTGTTGCGGAAGCTGGATATAACTTTGAAGATTCTAATGGAAATATAGTGGAGCCAGAACAATATGCAGTAAAAAATTCAAATAGTAATAAAATTATTAATTGTGAAAGTATTGAAAGTAAATATGATGTTAAAAATAACGGCGAATACGATATGAATTTAGTGAAGGAAGAAGCATTAAATTTTAAATCCGTAAATAATGAAATGAAAATAAATGGCCAAACCAGTAATATTCGAGATTCTGATGTTTTATTAGTAAAAGAAATAGGAGGAAAACTTTTAGAAAAAAGAGGAGCTAATAGTTCTAATAAAGATTGTAATTTATCTAATAATGAAGTAAATGTACTTAATAATTATTCATACTTATTAATGAAGAATGATCTTTATGATGAAAATAAAGGTTTAATTCACTATGATAGTAATTTTGATACCAAATTTAATGAACTTAAGCAATCTACGAATATTCAGAATGAAATAAGAAAAGTTAAAAATGAACAAAAAGTCTGTTTATCCGGTAGTAACTGTTTGTCGGAACTTAAGATATCTAAAATTTATGATGTAGAAAATGAATTAACCGATTTATTACATACTCTTCAAACTAGGGGTTAGGGGTTAGGGGTTAGGTTTTAAATTCTTTTATTTATTTAAGATTTACAAAGTATTACATGTATTTGATAAATATAATAATTACAAGAATAAAATATAATAATATAAAAATTATTTAAAGTATTTACTAAATATAACTATTATAAGAATTAATAAGTAATTTGAAATATTAAATATTATTACTAAGTTAAAATTAATAAAGATTTAACTAACTAATAAAATTATTTAATATTAAAATATTTAAAGTTTGATAAAAAATATAAATTTAAAGTTATTAAAATTTTGATCAAAAATAAATTTAAAGTTATTAAAGTTTTGATCAAAAGTAAATTAAAGTATTTAAAATTTTGATTAAAAAGTAAAACGGATATACTAAATATGTCCATTATCTAAAAAAGGAAAATATTCTAATTAACTATATCTAAGAGAAAATTTATGAAAATTTAACTAACTTAAAATTCGTATACTGAAATCCCATGAGGAATTTCAATATCTTGACTATCTCTAAAAGGAAATATTAAAATAACTATTATTAAGTATTAATATCTATAAGTAAATATATCTAAAATAGATAATTATTATAAGTAAATAATTATATATGATAATAATCTAAGTATTATATAAGATATTAATCTAAGTATATAACTATAAAAAGTAATAATAAAAATATATAATTATATAATTATTAAAATAAATAATTATATAAATGAATAAAATATATAATTATAAATGAAATATAATTATATAATAAAATAAAAAATAAAAAATATAATTATTAAAATAAATAATTATATTAGATAATAATAAAAATATATAATTATAAGAAAATAATTATATAAGTGAATAAAATATAATAAAATATATAATTATTATAAGCAAATAATTATATAAGTGAATAAAATATATAATTATTATAAGCAAATAATTATATTAGTGAAAAAAAAAATATATAATTATAAAAGATATATAAGTATATAATATAATAATAAAAATATATAATTATTAAAAGAAATAATTATATAAATAAATAATAAAATATATAATTATAAAAAGTATATAATTATATAAGTAAGTAAAAAGTATATAACTATTAAAAGAAATAATTATATAAGATAATGAAAAAATATATAATTATTTAAAAATAAATAATTATATAAGTAAATAAAAGTATATAATTATAAAAGATATATAATTATATAAGTAAATAAAAGTATATAATTATAAAAGATATATAATTATATAAGTAAATAAAAAGTATATAATTATTTTAAGCAAATAATTATATAAGATAATGATAAAGAAAGTATATAATTATTTAAAATAAATAATTATATAAGTAAATAATAAAAATATATAATTATAAAAGGTATATAATTATATAAGATAATAAAAAGTATATAATTATTAAAAGAAATAATTATATAAGAAAAAAGAGAAGTATATATAATTATTTAAAGAAAATAATTATATAAGAAATTAAAAAAAATATAATTATAAAAGATATATAATTATATAATAAAATAAAATAAAAGTATATAATTATTAAAAGAAATAATTATATAAGATAATAAAAAATGTATAATTACTTAAAGTAAATAATTATACAAGAAAAGAAAAGAAGTATATATAATTATTAAAAGAAATAATTATATAAGATAATAATAAAAAGTATATAATTATAAAAATATAAAATTATATAAAATGATAAAAGTTTATATAAAATTATATAAAATGATAAAAATTTATATAAAATTATATAAAATGATAAAAGTTTATAATTATTATCTAAAGATAATAACTATAATAAAATAAGAGTTAATAATTAAAAAATAAAGGGTAAATAAAGTAAAGTAATTATTAACCAAAGTAAATAAAATAAATAAAAAAAGGTAAGGTTGAAAGAATAATAAAGGTTATAAAAATATAATTATTATAATGAAAAAAAATAAAAGGTATTATATAAATATTTAAATTATTATGAAGACATAATAAAATAAGATATATATATATAGAGATAATTTATAAAAGATAATTTATAAAAGATAAAAATAAAAATAAAATAAAAAAAGAATAAAAGAAAATAAAAAATAAAATAATAATTATTCTTATGTTATTTATATATAATTAAATAAAAAGATTAAAAAAAAATAAATCTTTTAATAATTTATATATAAAGGGAACACAAGAAAAATTTATAATAATTTATATATAAAGGGAACACAAGAAAAATTTTTAATATAAATTTTTTAAATATAAATATAAAAGAAGAATTATAATAAAAATTATAGAATTATATTAAAAGTAAAATAAAAGGATAACTATTGTAAAAGTTAAAAGGGTAAATAAAGAAAGGAAAAATTATAAAACTATATAATTAATAAAAATCTAATATGTAAATAAATAAAAAAAATATATTTTATACTAAATAAAAACTATATATAAAATAATTTAATTCTTTAATAATAAATAATAAAATAATAATAAAAATTATTATAAAAATTATTTATTAAAAAATTATTAAATTATTTTATATAAGAGAAAAAAAAATAAAATATTAAAAATTAAATGAATTAAAAAGTGCACTTTTAAAATAATTATTTAACATTATTTGTTTTTATTCTTTTAAAATAGTTTTAATAATTATTTTAAAAGTGTAAATAAAAAAAAGTCAATAAAAAATTTTTTAATAACAATAAATAAAAATATAAAAAAAAATATAATTATTTAGAGTTATCAAAAATAATGTAGTACAAAAAATAAAAATAAATTTTTTTGTACCGCAAAATATATATAATAATTAATAAATAGATAAATATGAATTACCGTTATGATATAAAAAGATTTATAATAAATATAATTATTTAATAAAAAAAAAATAATTAAATAATAAACCATAATGTATTTTGGATTATACATTAGGAGAAAAAACCATAATGTATTTTGGATTATACATTAGGAGAAAAGGGGGGTTTAGGGTTAGGTTTTAAATTCTTTTATTTATTTAAGATTTACAAAGTATTACATGTATTTGATAAATATAATAATTACAAGAATAAAATATAATAATATAAAAATTATTTAAAGTATTTACTAAATATAACTATTATAAGAATTAATAAGTAATTTGAAATATTAAATATTATTACTAAGTTAAAATTAATAAAGATTTAACTAACTAATAAAATTATTTAATATTAAAATATTTAAAGTTTGATAAAAAATATAGGTTTAAAGTTATTAAAATTTTGATCAAAAATAAATTTAAAGTTATTAAAGTTTTGATCAAAAGTAAATTAAAGTATATAAAGTTTTGATTAAAAAGTAAAACGGACATACTAAATATGTCCATTATCTAAAAAAGGAAAATATTCTAATTAACTATATCTAAGAGAAAATTTATGAAAATTTAACTAACTTAAAATTCGTATACTGAAATCCCATGAGGAATTTCAATATCTTGACTATCTCTAAAAGGAAATATTAAAATAACTATTATTAAGTATTAATATCTATAAGTAAATATATCTAAAATAGATAATTATTATAAGTAAATAATTATATATGATAATAATCTAAGTATTATATAAGATATTAATCTAAGTATATAACTATAAAAAGTAATAATAAAAATATATAATTATATAATTATTAAAATAAATAATTATATAAATGAATAAAATATATAATTATAAATGAAATATAATTATATAATAAAATAAAAAATAAAAAATATAATTATTAAAATAAATAATTATATTAGATAATAATAAAAATATATAATTATAAGAAAATAATTATATAAGTGAATAAAATATAATAAAATATATAATTATTATAAGCAAATAATTATATAAGTGAATAAAATATATAATTATTATAAGCAAATAATTATATTAGTGAAAAAAAAATATATAATTATAAAAGATATATAAGTATATAATATAATAATAAAAATATATAATTATTAAAAGAAATAATTATATAAATAAATAATAAAATATATAATTATAAAAAGTATATAATTATATAAGTAAGTAAAAAGTATATAACTATTAAAAGAAATAATTATATAAGATAATGAAAAAATATATAATTATTTAAAAATAAATAATTATATAAGTAAATAAAAGTATATAATTATAAAAGATATATAATTATATAAGTAAATAAAAGTATATAATTATAAAAGATATATAATTATATAAGTAAATAAAAAGTATATAATTATTTTAAGCAAATAATTATATAAGATAATGATAAAGAAAGTATATAATTATTTAAAATAAATAATTATATAAATAAATAATAAAAAATATATGATTATAAAAGGTATATATTTATATAAGATAATAAAAAGTATATAATTATTAAAAGAAATAATTATATAAGAAAAAAGAAAAGTATATATAATTATTTAAAGAAAATAATTATATAAGAAATTAAAAATATATAATTATAAAAGATATATAATTATATAATAAAATAAAATAAAAGTATATAATTATTAAAAGAAATAATTATATAAGATAATAAAAAATGTATAATTACTTAAAGTAAATAATTATACAAGAAAAGAAAAGAAGTATATATAATTATTAAAAGAAATAATTATATAAGATAATTATAATTATTAAAAGAAATAATTATATAAGATAATAATAAAAAGTATATAATTATAAAAATATAAAATTATATAAAATGATAAAAGTTTATATAAAATTATATAAAATGATAAAAGTTTATAATTATTATCTAAAGATAATAACTATAATAAAATAAGAGTTAATAATTAAAAAAGAAAGGGTAAATAAAGTAAAGTAATTATTAACCAAAAGTAAATAAAGTAACTATAAAAGGTAAGGTTGAAAGAATAATAAAAGTTATAAAAATATAATTATAATAATGAAGAAAAATAAAAGGTATTATATAAATATTTAAATTATTATGAAGACATAATAAAATAAGATATTTATATAAAGATAATTTATAAAAGATAATTTATAAAAGATAAAAATAAAAATAAAAGAAAAAAAAGAAAAAAAGAAAATAAAAAAATAAAATAATAATTATTCTTATGTTATTTATATATAATTAAATAAAAAGATTTTTAAAAAAAAATAAATCTTTTAATAATTTATATATAAAGGGAACACAAGAAAAATTTTTAATATAAATTTTTTAAATATAAATAAAATTAAATATAAAAGAATTATAATAAAAACTATAAAATTATATTTAAACTATTGTAAAAGTTAAAAGGGTAAATAAAGAAAGGAAAAAATTATAAAACTATATAATTAATAAAAATCTAATATGTAAATAAATAAAAAAAAAAAATATTTTATACTAAATAAAAACTATATATAAAATAATTTAATTCTTTAATAATAAATAATAAAATAATAATAAAAATTATTATAGAAATTATTTATTAAAAAATTATTAAATTATTTTATATAAGAGAAAAAAATAAAATATTAAAAATTAAATGAATTAAAAAGTGCACTTTTAAAATAATTATTTAACATTATTTGTTTTTATTCTTTTAAAATAGTTTTAATAATTATTTTAAAAGTGTAAATAAAAAAAAGTCAATAAAAAATTTTTTAATAACAATAAATAAAAATATAAAAAAAAAATATAATTATTTAGAGTTATCAAAAATAATGTAGTACAAAAAATAAAAATAAATTTTTTTGTACCGCAAAATATATATAATAATTAATAAATAGATAAATATGAATTACCGTTATTATCTAAAAAGATTTATAATAAATATAATTATTTAATAAAAAAAAATAATTAAATAATAAATCATAATGTATTTTGGATTATACATTAGGAGAAAAAACCATAATGTATTTTGGATTATACATTAGGAGAAAAAACCATAATGTATTTTGGATTATACATTAGGAGAAAAGGGTTAGGGTTAGGTTTTAAACGTTATAATTTTATTTAATAAAATTAATCAAAATAGTTAATACATTATTAATGTATATATAATTTAAGAAAAATCATTATTGATTTTCAAGAAGTTTAATTATTAAACTATTCTAGCGACTATTATTATTTTAAACAAATAATAATAGAAAATAAGATTTTTATTTTAGATATTAAAATCTATTCTAAGATTTTTAAACTATTCTATTTGTAACAAAGAATTCTATACTATTCTAGAGAATTATTATTAAGAAAATAATAATAATTATAGCAAGCGAATAATAACTTTAAATATTAAGTAATTATTATTGTAAAATAATAATTAATACAATCTTTAAGAATTAATATTATTATAAAAATAATAATTAATACATGAGTTTATAATTATTATGAGAAATAATAATTAATACATGAGTTAATAAATAATACATTTTAAAATAGAAAATTATTATTATTATGAAAATAATAATAATTAATACATGATTTTATAGAAGATTATTATTATGAGAAATAATAATCAAACAATTTTGATTAAAAAATATTGTTATTATATAAATAATAACAATTATACATAAGTTTATTAAATAGATTATTATAATAATAAAATAATTAATTATTAAATAAATAATAATTAATTAAAAGTATTGTTAATTATTATAACAATCATAGAGAATAAAGAAAATACATCCCAAGAAGGTAAGGTCGGAGAACCGAGAACCAAAAAAAGGGATCCAAAGAATCCAGAATAACCCAAAGAATAGACAAGAGAACTAAAAGACAAGAACTCTGAATCAAAGGAGTACCCTGGAGAATAAGCAAACGAGAATCCAACAACCAATCAAGTAACCAGAAGAATAACCGAAAGAGAATCCAGCAAACCAACAAAGAGTAAACCGGAGAGTTCAGCAAGACAACAGAAATCCTGAAAACCAAAAGGAACCAAAAAATCATTCCAAAAGGAAACCGGAGAGATTACATTCCAGTAATCAAAAGTGAGAACCGGAGTTTAAATCAAAAAGAGTCCAGCTAACAAAAGTGTCAACTGGAAGAGTTTAAAGACATTCCAGAAAACAGGTTAAAAAACCTGAATTCTGGGCGAATTATTTAAATATATTTTATTTTATTTTGATATAATGAATATTGCAAACGAATACTCATTAATACGGAAAAAATATTTTAAAAAAAAACAAAAGATATTTATACTCTAAATTTCTTTATTATTAAAAAAATAAAACAAAATATTATAAAATAAAACAAAATATTATAGGTCCACTTTTAATTTACATTTTAATACAAAGGGATTTATTCTTTTATTTAAAATAATTTATTTATATTAATAAAATAAAATAAAATAAAAAAACGGATTCATAAAAATTTATTTGTTTTTAAAATAATTTATTTATTATTTTGTTTTATCAAAGGGATGATGCAAATATAAAAACAATATAATTATAAAACTATTATTTTAAACAATATTTAAAAATAAATAAATAATGACAATAAACAATAGAACAAACGCTTTTATTTTATATAATATAAATTTTTAATTAATAATTTCAAATAATTTCGTAAAACTAAATTAAAATTATTTTTTAAAATTTAAAACTGAATTAAAAGTAATTAATTTTATATAAGTTTTTCATATTTTATAAATTTAAAAAAAAAATAATATATATATATATATATATATTTTTTTTTTTGCTTTGCTTCTTTTTTTTCTTTTTTTTTTTTTTTTTTTTTTTTTTTCTTTTTTTTTGCTTTGCTTCTTTTTTTTTCTTTTTTTTTTTCTTTTTTTTTTTTTGGTTATATAGTAATAAAAATCTAATAAAAAAAAAAAAAAAAAAAAAAAAAAGTTTTTTAAATAATAATAATTTAAATATTAAACAAAAACTAATAAATAAAATATTTTAATATAGTTATTTAAAAATTAATAATTAATTAAATTTCATAATTAAATATTAATAAATTATAGTTATAATACAATGAAAATAGCATTAAAAAAAATACTATTTGTTATTTATAAATTAAACATTAATCCAATCAATATATATTAATATAAATATTAAAATTATCATATTAAAATGAAAATTTTGTATAAATTTTATTATTAGTTATATATATTGATATTTTGGTATTATTTAGGTATTATATTTATTATCTATTATATAATTTATTTTATTATTTATAATTTTAATAAATGTTTATTATTATTTATGATTCTTTAATATTTATAATTTTAATAAACGTTAATAATTATTTATTTATGATTCTTTAATTTATAATTTTAAAAAACGTTAATAATTATTTATTTATGATTCTTTAATTTATAACTTTTAATTATTTTTTTTTAATAATTATTTTTAAAAATAAAAAATGGGTTATCCATATTTTAAAGTAAAACTTTTTTAAAATAAATTTAAGACATTTAAAATTATAAGGTCTTTAATAAAAAAAAGATAGTTATACTCATTTCATGACCTTTTTTTAAATAAATAATTTTTGAAAAAAAATTAATTAATTTACATATAATAAAAAAATACTTCTTCCCATAATGTTTAATTTTTTTTATTTTATTTAATTTTTTTATTTTATTTTTTTTTTTTTTTTAATAAAAATGAAAGAAAGAAAAAACCATAATAAAAAATATTATTTTTTCTATCTTTCTAAAATTTAGCCTTTTAATAAGCAAAAAAAGGATAGCAAAAAAAAATTCTTATATTCTTTTATTTTTTTTTCCTTTCTTTCTTTCTTTCTTATTTTTTTTAAATAAAAAACATATATATTATTGTTTTTAATTTTCTAAAATTTTAGCCTTTTACAATTAAAAAAAGAAAAAAAAAATTCATCTCCTCCCTCTCATCACTTTTTTTTTATTTTTATTTTATTTTATTCTTTAAAAAAAATAATTAAAAATAAAAATAAAAAATTAAAATAAAAATGAAGGAAAAATATTTTTTCTTTTTATCTTTCTAAAATAGAAAAAAAAAATTTCCTTCTTCCATTTCATCATTTTTTAATTTTTTTTATTTTTATTTTTATTTTATTTTTTTTTTAAAAATAATTTAAAATAAAAATAATAAAAAAATTAATAAAAAAAAAAAAAAAAAAAAAAAAAAAAAAAAATATTTATTTCTTTTATCTTTCTAAAGTAGAAAAAAAAAAAGAAAAAAATTTCCCTCTTCCTTTCATCATTTTTTAATTTAATTTATTTTTTTTTAAAAAATAATTTAAAATAAAAATAAAAAAAAAAAAATAAAAAAAAAAAGAAAGAAAAAAGAAAAATATTATTTCGTTTATCTTTCTAAAATAAAAAAAAAAAAAAAGAAAAAAATTCCCCTCTTCCTTTCATCATTTTTTAATTTTTTTTTTTTTTTTTAATTTTATTTTATTTTATTTTTAAAATAAAAATAAAAAAAAAATAAAAAAAAAAAAAAAGAAAGAAAAAAGAAAAATATTTATTTCTTTTATTTTTCTAAAATAGAAAAGAAAAAAGAAAAAAATTCCCCTCTTCCTTTCATCATTTTTTAATTTTTTTTTTTTTTTTAATTTTATTTTATTTTATTTTTAAAATAAAAATAAAAAAAAAATAAAAAAAAAAAAAAGAAAGAAAAAAGAAAAATATTTATTTCTTTTATTTTTCTAAAATAGAAAAGAAAAAAGAAAAAATTCCCCTCTTCCTTTCATCATTTTTTAATTTTTTTTTTATTTTTATTTTTATTTTATTTTTAAAATAAAATAATTTAAAATAAAAATAAAAAAAAATTAAAAAAAAAAAAAAAAAAAAAAAAAAAAAAAAAGAAAGAAAGAAAAATATTTATTTCTTTTATTTTTCTAAAATAGAAAAAAAAGAAAAAGAAAAATTTTCCCCTCTTCCTCTCAACATTTTTTAATTTTTTTTTTTTTATTTTTATTTTTATTTTATTTTTAAAATAAAATAATTTAAAATAAAAATAATAAAAAAAATTAATAAAAAAAAAAAAAAAAGAAAGAAAGAAAGAAAAATATTTATTTCTTTTATCTTTCTAAAGTTAAACTTTTTACAAAGTAAAAAGCTTGCAATAAGAAAAAAAAAATTAAAAAAAAAAATAAATATTATCTATGCACCAAAAATAATTATTATCCCAAAAAAAAACCCACAATCAAAAATTTTATTTCGCTATTTAAAATTTTAATAATTATATAATTTTATTTTATTTATTTTTTTTTTTTTTTTTTTTTTTTTTTTTTTTTTCCCATCACATAGATAAAAAACCAAAAAAAATGACCACCCCCTTAGCAAAAGCGGGTTTTATTTGTCAAAGTAGAAAAATTTTTCTATTTAAAAATCGATTGGTCCAAAAAAATTTAAATTTTTAATTTAATTATAGATTTATATTAAATTAATTATAAAATAAAATTTCGGATATGCCATTTTTTTAAAAACTTAATTTTTTAAATTTTTTAATCAAAATTTAATTTTAAAGCTGAAAAGAAAAAACTTTTTTTTTTTTTTTTTAATTATTATATTAATATATAGATAAAAAATAATAATAGATAAATATAAAATATTAATGAACAATATTTAATTATAGTTTATTTTAGAGTACATTAGATGATTAATTTTTTTAAGGAATAAAAAAAAATAAAAATAAATAAAAATATTATTTATACTAAAAAATAAAATCAAATAGTATTTTATTAAACACAATATAATTAATCTACATTTAGGATTATAAAAATATTTAAATCTTTAACTATAAAAATTATTAAATAATTAAAAAATAAAATAATATCTAATGTACATAACCACGAATAAATTATATAAAAATAATTAATAAGAAATTAACAATTAAAATAATTTATAAATATATATATTTTTTTATTTTATTATTTTTTTATTTAATTTTTTTTTGTAGCATTTATTTATTATTTATTATTTAATTATTTAATTATTTAATTATTATTTATTTATTTATTATTTAATTATTAATTATTTATTATTTATTATTTATTATTTTTTATTACTTATTTATTACTTATTATTTAATTATTTATTATTTATTATTTTTATTTATTATTTATTTTTTTATTTATTATTTATTATTTATTTTTTTATTTATTATTTATTATTTATTTATATATAATTTTTATTTACTTATTTCTTTTTTTATTTTATAAAAAAAAAAGGAAAAGAATAAATTATTATAAATAAAAAAAATAAATATATATATTTAAAATTAAGTAATACTAAATATTATTATTTTATTTTATAAAAAAAATAAAAATATATCTTTAAAATTAAATAAAATATTAAATATATATTTGATTTAATTTATGATACATTTTGAAATACAACTTTCTCTTTAGAAATTTTTAGGTCAAAAAAATTTTTTGGGGTATTGAAAAATTTAGGGTCAAAGAATTTTTTAGGTCAAAAAATTTTTTTGGTTTATTGAAAAATTTAGGGTCAAAGAATTTTTTAGGTCAAAAAATTTTTTTTGGTTATTGAAAAATTTAGGGTCAAAGAATTTTTTAGGTCAAAAAATTTTTAGGTCAAAAAATTTTTAGGTCAAAAAATTTTTAGGTCAAAAAATTTTTTTTGGTTATTGAAAAATTTAGGGTCAAAAAATTTTTTTGGTTTATTGAAAAATTTAGGGTTAAAGAATTTTTTAGGTCAAAAAATTTTTAGGTCAAAAAATTTTTTAGGTCAAAAAATTTTTTTGGGTTATTGAAAAATTTAGGGTCAAAAAATTTTTTTGGGTTATTGAAAAATTTAGGGTCAAAGAATTTTTTAGGTCAAAAAATTTTTTTGGGTTATTGAAAAATTTAGGGTCAAAGAGAATTTAGAGTCAAAAAATTTTTAGGTCAAAAAATTTTTTTGGGTTATTGGAAAAATTAGGGTCAAAGAAATTTTTAGGTCAAAAAATTTTTTTGGGTTATTGAAAAATTTAGGGTCAAAGAAAATTTAAGGTCAAAGAAAATTTAAGGTCAAAGAAATTTTTTTGGGTTATTGAAAAATTTAGGGTCAAAGAAGATTTAAGGTCAAAGAAATTTTTTGGGTTATTGAAATTAGTGGATATATAAAATATAAGTAAAATTAATAATAATAATCAATAAATATTTATATTTTGATAAAAAAAGTAATAAATGTAAATAAATAAAATAAAATGTTATTTATTATTTTATTATTTTTATTTCAAGAGGTACATAACTTTTAATATTATTACTATTTTTTATTATTCATAATTATTATTAATAAGATGAATATTTATTTAAATATTAATTATTAAATATTCATTCTTTAATAAAATAAACATTTAAGAAATATTATTTAAAAGATATATTATTTATTGTACTACCATTTTTATTTCAAGAATTATTAAGCTTTAAATATTATATATATTTATTTAGTATATTAATATTTATTACTAACAATATTTTTATAAAGGATTTTGAAGATTAATATTTAATTAATCATTTAGTATTCAAAACATAATAAAATAAACCTATAATGATAAAAAAGAAAATATAAAAGTACTTTTTTATAAAAAAAATAATGTCAAAACTTTATAATAACATAAAATATGTATTTTAATAATTTTTATAAAAAAAAAATAAAATTAAATAATTTTTCTTAATTATTAATAATAATTTTTTAAATATAATATTTTTTTATATATATTTAAATATTAAATATTTTTTAAATCAAAAATAAAAAGAATAAATAATTAAAGGTCACTCACTTTACAAATAATTTCTTTTTTATAGTAATTAAATGATATATTTTTATAGTTCTAATATAATTATTTTAAAAGAAACTAAATTATATATTTCATTTTTTTTATTTATATTTAAAAAAAAAAAAAAAAAAAAAAAAAAAAAAAATACGATTTGAGACTTAGATATTTTATTTAAAAATTAATAAAGATTCAAATTTTATTTAAATAATATAATAAAAAGGCATATAATAATATATTATTTGAAAATACAATATTACTTGTTTATGAAAAATTAAAATTTATTTTTTTTTTTTGTTTGTTTTTTTTGTTTTTTTGTTTTGGTTTTTTTTTTTTTTTTTTTATTTGTTTGTATGTGTGTGTGTTTCAAAAAATAGTGTTGAGATTTAATGGTTTACAATTATTGAAATAACTAACGAACAAATTAAAATTATATTATAAGATGCTTATCAATTAAATGTATATTTCATTAAATGTTGAACCCTTCACAACTAAATTTTCAAGATATTCAAATATTTGTTTAAACTTAGGGTTATTTTTATTAAATTATTAATAATACATATAGATAGTTTTGAGATTTGAAGTTTTATAACTTTTTAAATTTTTAACGAATAAATGAAAATAATATATCACTAGATGCACAATAAATAGGGTTTTATTATATTAAACGTTGAATTCATCGCAACTAAATTTTAAAATTATTCAAGTATTTTTTTAATTTTTTCAAAAATTTTATAATTAATTTTAATTATTAACCCTGAAATAATATTGTATATACGATGAAATAATTCATGAAATAGTAAACCTAGAATAAAATAAATTATATCATTAGAAAAGCTTTTTTTTTTCGCTAATTTTAAATGAAAATAAATTGTTTGTAACTTCATTTTTAAAAAAAAAAATTTTTTTTTTTTTTTTCAGTATAATTTTTATAATAAATTTTTATAATAAGCATGTATCAAGTTGGATATATAGGTTGAAATAACTCATGAAATAGTAAACCTAGAATAAAATATATTATATCATTAGAAATGTATTTGTTTGAGCTTACTTAAAATGAATATAAATTATTTTTAACTTCATTTTTAAAAAAAAAATTTTTTTTTTTTTTTTCAGTAAAATTTTTATAATAAATTTTTATAATAATCATGAATCAAGTTGGAAATATAGGTTGAAATAACTCATGAAATAATAATCTTAAAATAAAAATAAATATATCATTAGAAAAGCATTTGTTTTCGCTTACTTAAAATGAAAATAAATTATTTGTAACTTCATTTTTAAAAAAAAAATTTTTTTTTTTTTTTTCAGTAAAATTTTTATAATAAATTTTTATAATAATCATGAATCAAGTTGGAAATATGGGTTGAAATAACTCATTAAGTAGAAAACCTAGAATAAAATAAATATATCATTAGAAATGCATTTGTTTGCGTTTACTTAAAATGAAAATAAATTATTTGTAACTTCATTTTTAAAAAAAAATTTTTTTTTTTTTTTTTAGTAAAATTTTTATAATAAATTTTTATAATAAGCATGGATCAAGTTGGAAATATGGGTTGAAATAACTCATGAAATAATAATCTTAAAATAAAAATAAATATATCATTAGAAAAGCTTTTGTTTGCACTTACTTAAAATGAAAATAAATTATTTATAACTTCATTTTTAAAAAAAAAATTTTTTTTTTTTTTTTCAGTAAAATTTTTATAATAAATTTTTATAATAAGCATGGATCAAGTTGGAAATATGGGTTGAAATAACTCATGAAGTAGTAAACCTAGAATAAAATATATTATATCATTAGAAAAGCATTTGTTTTCGCTTACTTAAAATGTAAATAAATTATTTGTAACTTCATTTTTAAAAAAAAAAAATTTTTTTTATTTTTTAGTAAAATTTTTATAATAAATTTTATAATAAGCATGAATCAAGTTGGAAATATTAGTTAAAATAACTCATGAAGTAGTATACCTATAATAAAATAAATTATATCATTAGAAAAGCATTTGTTTTCGCTTACTTAAAATGAATATTAATTATTTGTAACTTCATTTTTAAAAAAAAAAAATTTATTTTATTTTTTACTAAAATTTTTACAATAAATTTTTATAATAAGCATGGATCAAGTTGGAAATATAGGTTGAAATAACTCATGAAGTAGTAAACCTAGAATAAAATAAATTATATCATTAGAAAAGCATTTGTTTTCTCTTACTTAAAATGAATATTAATTATTTGTAACTTCATTTTTAAAAAAAAAAAATTTTTTTTATTTTTTACTAAAATTTTTATAATAAATTTTTATAATAATCATGAATCAAGTTAGAAATATGGGTTGAAATAATTCATGAAATAGTAAAAGTAGAATAAATATAATATATCATTAGAAATGCATTTGTTTTCTCTTACTTAAAATGAAAATAAATTGTTTGTAAAATCATTTTTAAAAAAAAAAAATTTTTTTTTTTATTTTCAGTAAAATTTTTATAATAAATTTTTATAATAAGCATGGATCAAGTTGGAAATATGGGTTGAAATAACTCATGAAATAGTAAACTTAGAATAAAATAAATTATATCAATAGAAAAGCATTTGTTTTCTCTTACTTAAAATGAATATAATTATTTGTAACTTCATTTTTAATAAAAAAAATTTTTTTTTTTTTTTCAGTAAAATTTTTATAATAAATTTTTATAATAAGGATGGATCAAGTTGGAAATATGGGTTGAAATAATTCATGAAATAGTAAACCTAGAATAAAATATATTACATCATTAGAAATACATTTATTTGCTCTTACTTAAAATGAAAATAAATTATTTGTAACTTCATTTTTAAAAAAATTTTTTTTTTTTTTTTTTTTTTTTTCAGTAAAATTTTTATAATAAATTTTTATAATAAGCATGGATCAAGTTGGAAATATGGGGTTGAAATAACTCATGAAGTAGTAAACCTAGAATAAAATATATTATATCATTAGAAAAGCTTTTTTTTCGCTAATTTTAAATGAAAATAAATTATTTGTAACTTCATTTTTAAAAAAAAAATTTTTTTTTTTTTTTTTTCAGTATAATTTTATAATAAATTTTTATAATAAGCATGGATCAAGTTGGATATATAGGTTGAAATAACTCATGAAATGGTAAACTTATAATAAAATATATTATATCATTAGAAATGCATTTGTTTGCACTTACTTAAAATGAAAATAAATTATTTGTAACTTCATTTTTAAAAAAAAAAATTTTTTTTTTATTTTTTAGTAAAATTTTTATAATAAATTTTTATAATAATCATGAATCAAGTTGGAAATATGGGTTGAAATAACTCATGAAATAATAATCTTAAAATAAAAATAAATATATCATTAGAAAAAGCATTTGTTTTCGCTTACTTAAAATGAATATAAATTATTTGAAACTTCATTTTTAAAAAAAAAATTTTTTTTTTATTTTTTACTAAAATTTTTATAATAACTTTTTATAATAATCATGAATCAAGTTAGAAATATGGGTTGAAATAACTCATGAAGTAGTAAACCTAGAATAAAATATATTATATCATTAGAAAAGCATTTGTTTTCGCTTACTTAAAATGAATATAAATTATTTGTAACTTCATTTTTAAAAAAAAAAAAAAATTTTTTTTTTTTTTCAGTATAATTTTTATATAAATTTTTATAAATAATCATGAATCAAGTTGGAAATATGGATTGAAATAACTCATGAAATAATAATCTTAAAATAAAAATAAATATATCATTAGAAAAGCATTTGTTTTCGCTTACTTAAAATGAATATAAATTATTTGTAACTTCATTTTTAAAAAAAAATTTTTTTTTTATTTTTTACTAAAATTTTTATAATAAATTTTTATAATAATCATGAATCAAGTTAGAAATATGGGTTGAAATAACTCATGAAGTAGTAAACCTAGAATAAAATAAATTATATCATTAGAAAAGCATTTGTTTTCGCTTACTTAAAATGAATATAAATTATTTGTAACTTCATTTTTAAAAAAAAAAAAATTTTTTTTTTTTTCAGTATAATTTTTATAATAAATTTTTATAATAATCATGAATCAAGTTGGAAATATGGGTTGAAATAACTCATGAAATAATAATCTTAAAATAAAAATAAATATATCATTAGAAAAGCATTTGTTTTCGCTTACTTAAAATGAATATAAATTATTTGTAACTTCATTTTTAAAAAAAAAAATTTTTTTTTTATTTTTTACTAAAATTTTTATAATAAATTTTTATAATAATCATGAAACAAGTTGGAAATATGGGTTGAAATAACTCATGAAGTAGTAAACCTAGAATAAAATAAATTATATCATTAGAAAAGCATTTGTTTTCGCTTACTTAAAATGAATATAAATTATTTGTAACTTCATTTTTAAAAAAAAAATTTTTTTTTTATTTTTTACTAAAATTTTTATAATAAATTTTTATAATAATCATGAAACAAGTTGGAAATATGGGTTGAAATAACTCATGAAGTAGTAAACCTAGAATAAAATAAATTATATCATTAGAAAAGCATTTGTTTTCTCTTACTTAAAATGTAAATAAATTATATGTAACTTCATTTTTAAAAAAAAAATTTTTTTTTTTTTTCAGTAAAATTTTTATAATAAATTTTTATAATAAAGATGGATCAAGTTGGAAATATGGGTTGAAATAACTCATGAAATAGTACTCTTAGAATAAAATATATT
>JACVTC010000327.1:0-44891 GCA_016946835.1 Neocallimastix lanati (nom. inval.)
TTCCTGTAATAGAATCTTAATTTACTTTGAAAATATTGTGTTTTTAGTTAATTTTTATTAGTTAATAAAAATATTATTGAATACTTTTAAAATTTTTTTATTCCGTACATAGATTATCGGATTAAGTTTATCCTACATAGTAATTGGGCTAGTGGGCTCTGAACTGCTATTTTATATTGAATATAGTAATCGTGGCACACGCGTGGCATGACACCATTAGGTAAGCTGCACGTCAGACAGTGTGTACTATCAGATTGTACGACAATAAAGATTATTTTTTGTATTTAATAATTATAATTAATTAATAATTTTATTAGCTATAAAATACAATATTTATCGTTTAAAAAGAAAAATTTTTGAAAGGTGAAAATAATAAATAAAACTTTGCTTCTAAATTTATTACTACAAATATACTAAATTACAAAATTCAAGTGGTCGATAAAGATTTCGAGCTTGAAAAATATTATTAATTGAGTTGTCGATAAAGATTTCGAACTTAAAATTATTCTATTAAGTTGTCGATAAAGATTTCGAACTTTAAAATTATTCTTAAAAAAGTAGTCGAAAAGAACCTCGTGCTTTATAATTTCTACTAAGTTGTCGATAAGGATTTCGAGCTTATACTTACTAAAGAAAGCAAATAAAATTATTATTTTCAAAAATTACTAATATATTGTTTTAAAAATTTGATTCGATATTAAATTACTTGTTAAATATATTTTTAAAGTTGGACTTTCAAATTTATTCGTATTTAATAACCTCGTTAATTAATAAAAATATAACTAAACGAAATGTCTAAAAGTACTTTAAGTTTTAAAGAATTAAAAAAGAATTACGAGAGATAGTGAAGCTTAGCAAGGACAATTTAGATATAAGTCCTGGGCTACTGAAATTAAAACGTTGGATCAAGATACAAGGTATCACAGATCCGGAAACAATATTTAATGCTTGTTTTACTTACCAGCTCTGGTGAAGTACAACGCGTTATTGAAGATTTGGGAGAAGATAGTGATGATTGAAAGTGATGATTCATCAGATGAAGAAGAAGATGATGAAGAAGAAAATGTTTGATGATGATAAATTCCTTCTCTTGAAAAAATTATTTCAAGTCTTGAAAATTTTTACGGTATTAAAGAAGACCAAAATTTACTTCTTAAAGAACTTCGTGCAATGCGAATTAAAAGAAACGAAAAGATTAAAGACTTTAATGTAAGATATAGAACTTTTGTACACTAAACTTGATAAAAAAGAGAAGAAAGCGCATTGGTGTACTAGATATATTGACTCTATTCAGAAATAATTATGAAGCCTAGGAAGAAATTATCCCTTAAAGAGATATATAGTATGGAGAAAGCTTTCAAAATTGCCGAGAAAGTAGATAGACTTTCTGTAAGGAAAAATAATATTAATACCTATAATGTTAATAATTCCCAGCATAATCAAAATAATCAAAACGTACTACTTCAAGACTTTATACCTAAAAGAAAGAAACGAAACTTTCCAAACAAGTCAAAAGCACATAATAAACTGAAACCTCAGATATTATAGGAAGGAATCACCCAGAAAATGAGAAATTTATCTGTTAAACTTGCTTCTCACTGTAAGGAAGAAGGTCATTACTCATACTATTGCCCTCAATTAAATAAGATTATGGAAAAAATAAAAAAGAAATATATTCCAAAAGTCTTTAAACTTCTAAATGGGAGCAGAAGCACTCCCAATGACAAAACAATAGCTTCATTAAATAATTTACCAAAATAATACTTTTACCAAGAATACCCCAATTGATAATATTCCTTTAATAAAGAATCTGAAGAATCTGATTTTTAGTGACACAACGAAAGTGAGGATAATATCATTATAAATACTATAAAAATGAAAAATGAATGATAATAACAGCGAAAAGGAAGAAAATAATTCCAAGAAAGTACATAAAAGTTTAAAAGATAATCCACGTCCTTTCGCAACTCCTGCTTTAAGAAAGAAAGAAAGAAAATGAGCTACATAATAAACCAAAATAAAGTTTATAAAAATCAAATACTTCCTTCAATTTTAACTCAACCAAATATTAACAAAGAAAAACAAAAGAAAAGGAATTAAGAAATATAACAAGAGTAAGAGAAAGTAAGAAGAAAACAACAATTATTCATCAAAGGAAAGAAAAAGTTGAATCTGAAGATATACTTGTAATCGATAATGAAATAGAAGATATAGAAATGAATAAAGATAATCAACAAAATAAAACTAATACTTTGGAAAAATTAATTTCAACAAAAACTAAAGAAACTAATAATGAAAATACTCAGTTAGTAAAAAGGAATATCAAAATGATGAATAATAAAGAACCTTACAATATTATGGATGATTTAAATAATCTTAAATCCAGTATTACGATAGGTCAACTCTTGAATGCATGTCCGAAAATTCGTTCACAATTAACTCAAGGTTTAAAGTTAGAAAAATCTAAAATAATTGGAACTGTAGACAATGTAATAGCACGAACTTTATTAGTGAATAACTATGATCATAGCTACATAAGTAAAAGTAATGAAGTAGCCGAAGAAGACTTAGCAATGGTTGATGCAAGTGTTGACGGAGTACTAGGAAAACTTTTAATTGATTCTTGTAGTAACCTAAGCATCGTTACTAAGCAGTATTTTGATAAATTACCTGGTGAATATGAAACAGTTGGAAAAAGTCGTGGAAGAATCCAACTAGCAACACAAGATGAAGAATACTCGGAAGGAATTATTGTTCGATTACCAGTAAAAATTAAAAATTATGAATTTAATGCGGACTTTAGAATTATTGAGAAAGAAGACTCTTTTTATGATATGTTAATAAACTTTAAAACTCAAATCGATCATTGTTTATTTATTCATCCGACCTTAAACAGTTTATGTAAACTTTTGTCAGAAAGTGAATACGAAGAAATAGCTAAAATAAATAATCAATATTATGATGAAGAAAGTATAATTTGCACTATTAGAAAAGTTAAAGAAACGAATAATGAAAAGGAAATTATAAAGGAATTAACTCCAATGGAATTTATTGAGAGTGATGAATTTTTAAGTACCTTAAATAAAGATTATAAAGAACAAATTATTAAAATTCTCAAAGAAATGATTGACATAGTTGCCACTTCAACAGAAGAACTAACTCCTTCTAAACTTTCACCACATAAGATCCGTTTAAAAGCAAATTCAAAGCCAGTAAAATTAAGAAGTTATAGGTTAACTAAATTAAAATCAGATATCTTAAAAGAAGAACTTACAAAACTTATTAAGAAAGGATTGATAGAACCATCCTGTTCAGAATGGTCATCTCCAGTAGTACTTATTCTAAAACACAATGGAAAGTGGCGCTTGTGCATTGACTACCGAAAAGTCAATGATATGACAGAAAAAGATTCTTATTCAGTTCCATATATAGATGAAATTTTTGATAGTCTGGGAGGAGCTAAAATATTTACAACTCTTGATTTATTTTCTGGTTTTCACCAAATCTTAATGGATGAAGAAAGCGTTGAAGTAACCACTTTCACTACTAAGTTTGGAAATTATCAATTTAAGGTTATGCCTTTTGGACTTACTGGAGCTCCCTCAACCTTCCAAAGAGAAATGAATAAAATTTTATTCCCTTTTATTGGTGAATTTGTTTATGTATTTATTGATGATGTTTTGATCTATTCAAAAAGTATCGAAGAACATTTAATTCATATTAAACAAGTATTAGAAGTATTTAAAGAAAACAAGTTAAAAATTAATATTGAAAAGTGCCATTTTCTTCAAACTGAAGTTGATGTATTAGGTCACAAACTTACTACTAAAGGATTAAGTCCCATGGAAAGTAAAATAACAGCTATTAAGAAGTGGGAAGCCCCTTCATCAATTCATGAATTAAGATCATTTCTAGGAGCAATAGGGTATTATCGTGACTTTATCCCTAAATATGCTCAAATTACCTCACCTTTATGTAAATTATTGAAAAAGAATACTAAATATGAATGGAATAAAGAACAACAAGAAAGCTTTGAACTCCTAAAAGAAAAATTAATCAATGCACCTATTCTAAAATTTCCGTCATTTGACAAACCTTTTATCATTAGAACTGATGCTTCGTATAATGGAATTGGTGGAGTTCTTTTACAAAAAGAAGAAGAAACCGGTAAGGAGCATCCAATACACTTTATAAGTAGAAGTTTGAAGAAAGCTGAAAAGAATTATGGTATCACAGATTTGGAAGGAACAGCTTTATTCTACTGTATGACTAAATTTAAATCTTATATTGAAGGAAATCCATTACCTACAACTATTTACACAGATCATAAACCATTAGTTGGTTTATTTAAAAATAAAGAACCTTTGAATGCAAGGCAAACAAGATGGTGTCTAACCGCTAGTATGCTTGGAATTAATATAAAATATGAATCAGGTAAAAAGAATGTGTTAGCTGATGCTCTTTCAAGAATGAAAAGTAAGGAAGAGAGAAAGATATTATTAACAAAAATTACTAATGGAAATAATGAAGAATTATTATCTAAAGTTATAAAGGAATTTATTAATGAAAAGTTTACTGTTATTGATGGTGAAGATTACTTTATCGACAATGGAAATTATAGAAAATTAATAACGGACGAAAATGAAAGGTTTAAATTAATTTTAGAAGCTCATAATATTGGCCACGAAGGATATTACAAAACATATCAAAGACTTAAGAAAAACTTTTATTGGAATCATATGATTAAAGATATCAAAAGAATTGTTAGTAATTGTGAAAAATGCCAATTAAATCGTCCTCAACCATATCCAGAACCAACCGAAAACCATCCAACTAAAGTGGAGGGTCCCTTTGTGCATTTAGGATTAGATATTATAGGACCGTTACCAAAAACAAGAAATAATAATCAATATATTATAGTAACTGTTGATTACTTTACCAAATGGGTTGAAGCCGAACCCACTGAAAACATAACTTCCTCTGATATAATTAAATTTTTAATAAACGTTTTTGCAAGACATGGTGTACCTCAAGTTATTACTACTGATAATGGAGTCCAATTCACTTCTGATATGACTAAAATCTTTCTTGATCTTTATGATGTATATGTTAAATTTGTAGCTACTTACCACCCTGAATCAAATGGCCTTACTGAAAATCGAAATAAAGAAATTGGAAAATTACTCCGTTTATTAGGAAGGAAAAATCAAGATTGGGATGAAGTTTTACCTTCTGCTTTATGGGCACTTCGAACTACCAAAAATACAGCTACTGGACATTCTAGTTTTGAATTAGTATATGGAAGAGAAGACCAACAGCCTTATGATATAGCCATAAGAACAATTGAAAATGCAGGTAAATCATATGATGAAATCTTAATGGAAAAATTTGTTCGTCATTATCAATGGACTAGAGAAGCATGCGAAAATGTGAAGAATGCTAACAAGTATTGGGCAACAAGACGAGAAGAACAAATAAGTATGAAAAAAGGAAAAGAATTAAAGGCTGGTGATCTTGTTCTTGTTAGAAACTTTAGCCGCACTAAGCTAGAACCATATTACAATGGACCATTTAAAATTTTAAAAATTCAATTCAACACGGCAACCCTAATCGATCAGAAGACTGGAAAGCAACTCGATAGGAATGTTCACTTTAAAAATTTAGTAAAGTTTAACTCCGCTTACAGAGAAGCTTGAGTCTTCGTCGGGGCATCTTGATAAGAATGTACTAAATAATGCATTCTTAATTAAATCTACGATTTATTTCTAATACATTATGTGTACATTATTATTTTTGTACTTTAATAAATTTTTAAATCCAAAGATCAAAAATTAAATCAAAAATTATATTAAACTTTATATTTTTATATTAAATCTTATATTAATAGTAATATTTTTATATATTTAAAACTTATATTAGCAATATTAATAATAAATCTTATTTTTTTTATATTAATAATGAAAATTTATATTAATAATATTTTTATATATTGATAATTAAAAATTTATATATTATATTTTAACTTTTTATTATAAAATTTTATATCGAAATGTTTTATTTTATATTGAAAAATATTTTATTTTATTAAAAACCTTTATATTAGAATAGTATTTTTATTTTTATTTGAATATTTTAACAGATTGTAATAAAAATTATAGCCAATTAAATAAATTCTTATTAGTAATATTTTAGATATTTTTAAATAAATAAATAAAAAAAAAAAAAAAAAAAAAAAAAAAAAAAAAAAAAAAAAAAAAAATGTTTTATTAATATTATAAATGTATTTTATTTATATTGTTATAATTAAATTTTATATAATTAATTATAAAAATCAATTTAAATTTAATAGTTTTTAAAAAAAAAAAATAAATAAAATGTAATTTAGTGGCAAGAACAACTTTTATGCCTTGAAAAAAAGTATAAATAGTTGTAAATTTTGCTACTAATTTTTAAATATCATCAAATAAAATCAAATAAATTTATAAATAAAAATAATAAATAAATAAATAAAATTTGTGTTTCCTTACTTTATTTTTATTTAATTCTCTAAAACCTTAACATGAATGATGCATGTCCAGTAAAAATAATAGAAAATAATAGAAAAATTATTTAGAAAAATTATTAATATAAATATTTATTAAAAATTAATTTTATATAATGAATCTTAAAATATATTATTAATATATTATTAAAGATAATTTATTATTATTAATTATTAAAATATTAAATTAAATAATAATATTAAAAATATTAAAAGAATTGTTGATAATATAGTAAAATTAGTTATATTAATTATAACGGAGATTGAATATTTAATTAAATTGATGTTAATATTAAAATAATTTTTAAATAATGTTAAACAAGATGAATTAATAGTTATAAGTAAAAAGTTATGAATATTTATATTTATTAATTAATTTTAGTGTTTCGATAAATAAAATTTATAAAATTAGTAAAAATATAATTATGAAAATAATTTATAAATAAATATTTTCTTTTTTTTTTTAAGGAATAATAATAAAACATGTATTTTTTTTATGATAAAATATAATAAATAAAATAATAAAAGATAAATAAATAAAAAGTAAATATAATTATTGTAATATAATATTCTTGGAGTAATTCCCTTTTGCACAAACGCCCAACTAACATATACGGTATTTAATAAAATATCGTATCAAAAATGGTGGAGAATCCGGGCGTGCAAACCAAGAATATTATGAAATTTATATTTATATTGATATTTACTTTTTAAAAAATAAAGACAATTAAATAATTAATATTAAATTAAAATTAAATAATTAATTTTTTTATAATAGTAATATATAAATTTATATATAAAAAAAAAAAAAAAAAAAAAAAAAAAAAAAAAAAAAAAAAAAAAAAACGCCTAAAATTATTATGATTATTATTAAATAATAATTAAAGGTAACTGGGAGTTCGAACCAGAATAAAAACGAATAAGTCTTTAATTATTATTATTAGTATAGTTAATTTTTTTTTATTATCATCTTTATTAGTAATTAAAGACAACTGGGAATTCGGACCAGTATAAAAACGAATAAACCTTTAATTAAGAAATGATATTATAATAAAAAGTAGTAATAGTTTAGTATAAAAATTAATATTAAATAATATTTTATTAATAGTATATGTGATAATATTTAGAAAAAAAAAAAAATAATAGATAATATTTTAATAATAATAATAAATAATATTTTAGTAATGGTGAATTAAGTAATAATTAATAATAATAAATGATATTTTAGTAATAGTGAATTAAGTAATAATTAATAATAATAAATAATATTTTAGTAATAGTGAATTAAGTAATAATTAATAATAATAAATAATATTTTAGTAATAGTGAATTAATAATTAATAATAATAAATAATATTTTAATAATAGTAATATTTTAGTAATAGTATATAAAATAAGAATTAATAATAATAATAATAATAATAATAATAATAATAATAATAATAATAATAACAATAATAATAACAATAATAAAAATAATATTATTATACTCGTAAAAGTATATAAGAATATAATTTCAAATTAAAATAATAATTAGATAAATGGCGGACGCTTCGAAAATTAGAAGAGACATACCATACTTAGCAAATTATGGTAAGGACATAGATTCTTGGATAGAAGATTTCAAAAATGTTATGGAAATTTACAACATTGAGGAACCAAACAGAATTTTTATTTGGGTAAAGAACGCAGTAGAGGCTGACATAAAAAACCTTTTAAAATCTTTATGTACTACAAGAAATAATGTTAAAAGGTTTCCCTCATATAAAGAAATCCAGAGAGCCATTGAAGATTATTTAGAAATTACTCAAAATGATAAGTGTTCAATTTTAAAGGCCTTAAAAATAAAAAGAAATGAAACAATTAAAGGATTTAATTATAATTATTTAACTCTTTATCATCGACTTGACTTGGAATATAAAAAATTAATATGTGTCGATGATTATTTAAATGCTATACATGATAGGGTATATGTACATTCTCAAGTAATTTTGGCCAACTGTAAAACATTAACAGAAGCGTTCGAAGTAGCAGAACGTGCAGAAAAAGCTGAAGTACGAACTATAACAAACAAAAATTCTCAGAATGTTATGGTATATCAAAACAACATAAATAAAAATAATAACAATTTATTAAATCATCCAATTTATAGGAGCTTAAGAGAACATGGAAATAATTTAGATAATTCATATCAAGCGTCATCATATGTTATGGGTTATATAAATGAAAACTCCACCAATAATAGAATGTTTACACCAGGTAGATATAGTAACAATAAAAATAAAAGTTTTAATAATAATAATAATTATTATCACGGAGTAGAACAAATTCAACAAAATAATACTTATGATACAAGAAGATTCTATAATAACTACGAACCAAAAGCTAGAAAATCAGTTATGTGTTACTCATGTAAACAAGTAGGACATAAAGCTTATGAATGTCCTAATAATAAAAATAATGGTAGTAATAGAAATAATAATCTTTATAATATGAATAATAATGATATGGGTAATAATTATAATAATAATTTTGATTATAATAATAATAGTAATAAATATAACAATTATTATAATAATAGTAATAAAAATGGCTACAATAATTCTTTTAATGGTAGTAATTATTACTTTAATAAAAATAATAAATTTACTGGAAATAATATTGCTAATAGAAATAATCATAATTTTAATGAGAATAATATTCCCACTGGAAATAATAATTTTAATAGAAATTCTAATGGAATAAATCAGGATATTAATACTACTAGTTCAAATATTAATAGTAATTTCAAAGCTAATGTAAATAATAATAATAATAATGGAGATAGCTTTAATAATTTAAACTAAATAATGGGAGAAGGACAACTCCCGTTAACCAAACCAAACTTCAAACTTATAATAAAAATAATAGTATTAATGAAGAATATGTAAATTTAACATACTCTCCCAAGTTAAATAATAATACTATGAAAATAAAAAATAATTATAATAATACTAATGATAATAATTTACATAATAATAATAATAATAATAATAACTTACATAATAATAATAATAATAATAATAATTCATATAATGCTAGTGCAACTTCAAATAATGATGTAATAAATAATGGATATCCTTATAATGATAATTCACATAATTATGATATAAACAATAATTATTTAAATAAGAATAATAAAATAAATTATACAAACAGTTTATTTGATGATAATCATACAAGTATTGATAATATTTATTCCAATAATAATAATAATAATAACTTAAATAATATAGAATATCTTAGTAAGAATACTAGTAACGGTTATAAATTAAATAATAGTAATCATAACAACATCTATGAAAATGACACTATTAATAAACAAGTTAACAATGATGTTAATATAAATAATACTTATAAAAATAATAATGATGATCAAAGTAACAATGAAATTGATTTAAATAGAATTTCTATAAATGATAATGAAAAGAAAATTAATAATGAACCTAATTCAAATAATATTTATAATAATTTTGATAATTACCATAATGAGGAAATTATCGCTGTTGCCCAAAAGAAAGGTAAAAATAATTCAATAAAAATCTCCCCATATACCAAAGAAATAAAGAAAAAGCTTATAGATAATCCAGTTCCAATTATTACAAATGCTATGAAGAAAAATACTATTATGAAAAGAAAATTAAACGTTAATAAATTAGCAACTACAGGAACACCTGATATGATAATAGATGAGGGAGGAACGAATGTCAAACTATCAACAGAAAAAGAAGAAGGTAAAGAATTTAAAGAAAATAAAGATCATAAAAATGTTACTTTCAATGAATCTATTGAAATTTTTGAGGATTCACAACCACCAACTAATCAAACAATAACTAATAATAACACAAATAAATTAGAATATTTGGATCTTTCTTATATCAATCAACCAAATATTAGAAATGTAAAAAAAGCGAATAAATTGAATAAAATAAATGAAATACTGAGCAGTAACAAAGATGATATACCCATCAATGTTAAAAGTTATTCCAAGCCAGAGAAACACATAAAAATGATGGAAGATTTTAATGAATTTAAAATTAAGGACTTTATCAAGGAAGTAGCATCAACCGAAGTCATAACGAAGTTAGTATATTTGTTAGACCTGTTTCCAAAGTTCAGGTCAGAATTTACAAAAGCATTAAAATTAACCGAAGGAAAAGAGAAAATAAAGAAAAATTTGAATACATCTTTAATAAATGTAATGACAATTATAAGCCAACATAAAGTGATTAAAGTTAAAGGCACTGTGGATAAGAAACCAGCTGAAATTTTCTTGGACTCGTGTGCTAGCGTTAATTTGATTACCACTACGGCTTTAAAAAAATTTAAAATTAATAAAAATCCTATTGGGAGAATATCCGAAAAAATTTTTCAGGTATATTCCAACAATTCAACTTGTTCAGATATTTATGAACTAAAAATATCTATTGGAAATTACACTTTTATCGATTACTTTAGGAAAATTGATAAGGATGATATCTTTGATATATTAATAGGTATTGACACACTTAAACGAAATAGATTTGATATAAATTTAGTTAATGATACCTTATATCATATTGATGAAAATAATAATCCTATAGAATTAGCTTCTTTATTTTATGATGTTAGCTTGAGTCCTTCTGAAAGTACAAATAGAATTAATGACGAAGAAAATAATATGAATAAGGAGAATAATATAAATAATAATTCTTCTGAAGAGAATGATGAGGATTCTGAAACTAGTTGGAGTGACAATGATAATAATAATGATAATAATAATATACTTTTTACATATGCTAAATCAGAGTTACCTAATATTAACATAAATAATTTTAATGTAAAATTACCTTTCTTTAATAGTGTCGACATCGATAAAGAAAATAATATCAAAATAAAAACGAATAATAATAAGAATGATGATAAAATTGACAATTATAAAATAAATGATCATAAAATTAATTCTAAAGTTACAAACAATAGAAATCCCATACTACATTCTAAACTTCCATCAAAAATCGATTCTGATCAAAACGGCAATAACAAATTAAATAGTAATTATAAATTAGTAGATAGAAATATTGAAAGGAAAGAATATAAGAATAAAACGGTTGATATTACAACACAATTGATTCCATCTCTTTTATTAATAACTAATGAAGTACTACATAATGAAAACGAGGTTTGCACAGACGACACAATATCTAAACTGGAAATGATTCACTCTATTGTAAAAAAATTACCAGAAAATTTGAAAGCTGATGTAGAAAAATTATTTTTAAATTATATTAGTGTTCTTGCACTGAAAACTGACGATTTGGGTTCGTCAAAGCTATATCCTCATAGAATTAATTTAATACCAGGAACAACACCTATTAAACAGAGGGCCTACCGTATTTCAAAAGTGCAAGCTGATGCACTTAAAAAGGAATTAATTAAACTTATAAATAATAACTTAATTGTCCCTTCTAGTTCTCCTTGGTCTTCTCCTGTAGTACTGGTACCGAAAAAGAATGGTCAAGTGAGAATGTGTGTTGACTACAGGAAGATTAATAATTGTACATTAAAGGACGCTTATGCACTTCCTTTAATAGATGATATACTTTACTATGTTAGCGGTGATATTTCTATTTTGTCTACTATTGATCTCTTCTCAGGGTACCATCAGATTCCTATGCATTCTGATGATAAAGATATCACTTGCTTCACGACCATTTACGGAAACTTTAATTTTGAAGTTATGCCTTTTGGACTATGCAACGCTCCCGCTACTTTTCAAAGGGAGATGAACAGAATATTTTTTGATTTAATCGGAGTATGTGTTTTTATTTACATAGATGACTTAGTTATTTATTCTCCTTCATTAGATCAACACATCAAAGACCTAGAAAAAGTATTCCTCATTCTTGCTAATAATGGATTAAAAGTGAATTTTGAAAAATGTGATTTCTTTAAAGAAGAAGTTGAGCTCCTTGGTCATACTCTTTCTACTAAGGGTATAAAACCTATGAATTCTAAAATAAAAGTTATTGCTAATTGGTTACCTCCTTCTAATTTAAAACAGTTACGTTCTTTCTTAGGGGCAATTGGATATTACCGGAAATTCATTAGCCATTTTGCCCAAATTGCTAAACCTTTATATGATTTAACAAAAAAGAATGTTCCTTTTGTTTGGTCTACCGAATCTAATAATGCATTTGAATTTTTAAAAATTCGTCTTATTAATGCACCTATATTGTCACCTCCAAATTTTGATAAACCATTTATTGTTCGTTCAGATGCATCTAAATCAGGAATTGGCGGGGTACTACTTCAGTTAGACGATGACAACATTGAGAAGCCATTATATTATGAAAGTAGGACACTTTCCAATTCTGAAATCAATTATAGCATTACAGAACTTGAGGGGCTTGCCGCATTTTACTGTGTCATGAAATTTAAACCTTTTCTCACTGGTAATAGTTTTGAGACAATTCTTTATACCGATCATAAGCCTTTAGTTTACATATTTAAAAATAAAGAACCTTCTTCAGCAAGGCATGTCAAATGGATAACTGAGTTCAGTATTTTAAAAATTAAAGTGTTATATGAAGAGGGGAGGAGGAATGTAGTTGCTGATGCACTATCTAGATTACATTCTAACAATGAAAAATATATAATCAAAAATATAAAAAATGATGATAAACATATAAAAAATAAAAATAAAAGAAATAATATAAAAAATTATAATAAAGATGTATTCAACCAAGTTATAAATAATGAAATTCAAAATTGTGAAATTAAAAATAATGAAGAAATTAGAAATAAGAAAAATACTAAAATTAATAAAATAAAAGAGTTAGTGGATGAAATTAAGATCAATAGTAATAATGAAAATTACAAAATGGAATATGAGGAAATTAAAAATAATGTAAATAACATTAATAAGTTTAATAAGTTTAATAATAAATTACATAATAATAATAGTGAAAATAATGGAGTGGAAAATAAATTGAATGTGAATTATATGGTATTTCAAACTGAAGAAAATAATAAACATAGTTTTAATAATAATGATAATAATAATAATAATATTAATCATGTTAATACTAATAATAATGATATTGATGATAGTACTGAAATACTAAATGATTTCTATAAAAAAATAATAAACCAGAAATTTGTATTAATTGATGGAGTTCAGTATTATAAAGATAATAATGAATTAAGAAAGGTAATATTTAATGATAATGAAAAATGGGAACTTATTAGTAAAGCTCATTGTTTAGGACATGAAGGTAACTTTAAAACCTACCATCGTTTGAAAAGGAACTATTATTGGATAGGAATGAATAAGGATATCAGATTATTTATTAAATCTTGTCATGTATGTCAATTATGTAAACCACAACCACCGAATGTATTTACAGAAGATTTAGCTACACCCCCAGGTCTACCTTTTACTCGGGTAGGATTGGATTTAGTTGGACCCTTATACGAATCTTTCAGAGGTAATAAATATATAATAGTACTTGTAGATTATTTAACAAAATGGGTGGAAGCTGAAGCATTAGCCAAAACAGAATCAGAAGATGTCATTAGATTTTTAAATAATATATTTTCAAGACACGGGATTCCAGAGATATTAATTACTGATAATGGCCCGCAATTCATATCTGATAAAACAAAAGCTTTCCTAGATTTAAATGATGTCTATGTACATTATATTAGTACTTATCATCCTGCTTCTAACGGAGAAGTTGAAAACAGGAATAGAGAAATAGTCAAATATATTAGAATTCTTAAAAGCCAATTTAAAGAATTAAGTAAACAAAATCAAGAATGGGATGATATTTTACCTAGTGCACTTTGGGCTTTAAGAACAACAAAAAATGAAGTTACTAAATTTAGTAGTTTCGAATTACTCTATGGTAGGAAAGACTTACAACCATTTGAATTAGCAATTAATATTGACAAAAGATTTCCTGAAGAATCAGAAGAAGAATATTTTGTTCGAAAATTTATTAATCACCATAATTGGATTTCTGAAGCAATCAAAAATATTGAAACTGCAAATGAATTATGGAAAGATAGGAGAAGACAGATTAAAAGATTAAGAAGTGAATTCAAACCAGGAGACCTAGTTTTAGTTAGAAATTTCAATCGAAGGAAACTAGACCCTTATTATATCGGACCATTAAAAATAGTTAAACAGCAATTTAATACTGTCACAGTATGTGATCCTTATACGAACGAAATTGCAGAGAGAAACATTCATCTAAAAAATGTAATTCCATATATTAGTAATTTCCTAAATTATAATCAGTAAAAAAAAAAAAAAAAAAAAAAAAAAAAAAAAAAAAAAAAAAATTATGATATATATATAAAAAAAAAAAAAAAAAAATTTTGATATATATAAAAAATATAAAAAAAAAATATAAAAAAAATATTATAAAATATATAATAGTATTATTAGTTTAATAAATATTTTAATATGCTTATAGACTTCAAGGGACGAAGTCTAAGCTAAGTGGGGGCATCTTGATGCATGTCCAGTAAAAATAATAGAAAATAATAGAAAAATTATTTAGAAAAATTATTAATATAAATATTTATTAAAAATTAATTTTATATAATGAATCTTAAAATATATTATTAATATATTATTAAAGATAATTTATTATTATTAATTATTAAAATATTAAATTAAATAATAATATTAAAAATATTAAAAGAATTGTTGATAATATAGTAAAATTAGTTATATTAATTATAACGGAGATTGAATGTTTAATTAAATTGATGTTAATATTAAAATAATTTTTAAATAATGTTAAACAAGATGAATTAATAGTTATAAGTAAAAAGTTATGAATATTTATATTTATTAATTAATTTTAGTGTTTCGATAAATAAAATTTATAAAATTAGTAAAAATATAATTATGAAAATAATTTATAAATAAATATTTTCTTTTTTTTTTTAAGGAATAATAATAAAACATGTATTTTTTTTATGATAAAATATAATAAATAAAATAATAAAAGATAAATAAATAAAAAGTAAATATAATTATTGTAATATAATATTCTTGGAGTAATTCCCTTTTGCACAAACGCCCAACTAACATATACGGTATTTAATAAAATATCGTATCATGAAGATTTCGTTACAAGAATGAAGATTTTAGAAATCCAAAAATTATTACCAAGAGTAACTGAATCAACAGGAGAATTGGACTCTTGGTTTGAAGAGTTTAATAGGTTGATGGCTCTAGCAGATATAGAATCTCCTAAGAGTATATTCATTTGGGCATTAGAATGTGTAAATGGAAGGCTAAGAGGTGTAGTACAAGAACTAGAAAAGGAAACTGAAGATGGTAAGATTTATCCATCCATAAAAGAGATAAAAGAAGCTTTGGAGGAAGCACTTAGGATCACACCACAAGAAAAATGTAAAATGCTACAAAAATTGAAGATTCAAAGGGATGAAACAATAGCCGACTTCAACTGGAGATATAAGAAACTCTACGATAGCTTACCAAAATTTTACCAAACATTTGTTACTGTAGATGATTATATTGAATCAATTAAGTATAGACCTTACATTAGATCTCAAGTAATTACCCAACGATCGGAAGATTTAGAAGACGCGTTTGAAGAAGCTGAATTGGCCGAGAGAGCGGAACAAATAAAGATGTCAAATAAAGTTACGGTAATGACAACACTATTTCATGGCCAGTCCAATAATCAATCTGAAAGATATCAACATGAATACAATAATAATAGAAGGAGTAATAATTACTTTAATACTAGAAGGAATAATTATAATAATAACTATAATTATAATCAGAAGCAGAATCAAAGACGCACACTTCAAAATAATAATTATTTTAACCAAAGAAATGTAAATAATACTGAATTTGAAAATAAATCTCAAAATGAAACAAATCGCAATGAAAATATAGTTTGCTTCCGATGTGGAAAAATAGGTCACATCTTTAGAAGGTGTCCTTATACATTTAAGCAGTTAGCTGAAATAGAAGAGAGAGAAAATAAAGAAAAAGAAAATAATCATTTAAACTAATAAATGGGAGAAGGGAAACTCCCGTATATCAAACCACAACCTATCAGAACCCTACAGAGTCAAAAGAACCAATTTTAGCTGCGGTTATAAGAAGAAATAAAAATAATTCTGGTTTAAAACCTTATGAAAATAGAACTATAAGAACATTAAAAGAAAACCCAGTTAGTATACCAATCCCTAAAGGCCTTCAGTATGCTCAAGATAACATGGAAACTGAAAATAACAAAAATTCCAACAAAGAAAAACTTGAAGAAGTAGATGTTTCAATAATTGCACAACCATCAATAAATAAAGCGAAAAGCATGTCAAAAATAGAAAGAACTAAAGAAATACAGACCGAAACAGAAAAGAATAACAGCAATATCAATAAACCAAATAAGAATCAAAGTACATTACCAAGTGATACAATAAAAGAAAAAAGGAATAAGCAACTAGGTAATAACAATACTAAACATGTGTCTATGATGGAAGGAAGGAAAAGGTACAACATTACAGACGACCTAAACAAGCTAATGGCAAATATCTCAATATCCCAATTGATTGATGCGAGTCCTAAGCTAAGATCGGAACTCTCTAAGGCATTAAAATTGAAAGCCCCTGAGATGACTGAAGAAAACCCAGAAAAGGTGATGATGTCCGCATTAAGCAGAGAAGACGTTGCGACCGCAGAATGTATCGTAGAAAACACACCAGGAGTAGCGTTTCTAGATACTTGTGCTAGCATTAACTTAATTACAAGGAAATACTTTAACAAATTAAAGAATATAACTCCATCTGGATACACTGATGATAACATTATTCAAGTTTTCTCCAATAAGAATATCGTTATGGAAACTTGTTATTTGAGACTAAAATTTGGAAATATAGAAATACAAGATAGCTTTAGGATAATTGATCATGATAAAAATATCTTTGACGTACTAATCGGATATAGAACACTTAAAGAAAATCACCTTTTCATAAACCCAGTTGACAATTTCCTTTGTAGAATGAACAGAGATGAGACTTGGGAGAGAATAATACCTTTACACAAAAAGGATAAATGTATAAGCACTGAAGAATTGCCTACCAAACAAACAAATGAAGAAGAAGACAGATTGTTGTTACTTTGTTTTACAAAAAAGGTAAAAGAAAAAGAGGATATTGACGAGAAAAAGGAAATAATTGATAAGTTAATATTGGAAATTCCGTGGAAATATAAAAAACAAGTTAAAAAATTATTTAATAAATATTATCATATTTTAGCTACCAAAATTGAGGAATTACAGTCAACTAAATTATTACCACATACCATTCAATTGAAAGATGGTGCTAAACCAATCAAACAAAAATGCTATCGCTTATCAAAGGTACAAGCTGATGCACTTAAGGAAGAAATCACCAAGTTAATTAATAATAAACTTATAGAACCATCCAATTCACCATGGTCTTTCCCTGTAATACTAGTTCTTAAAAAAAATAATAAATGGCGAATGTGCATAGACTTTCGAAAATTGAATGATTTAACTATAAAAGATGCATACTCATTACCCTTAATAGATGAAATCCTTTTCTCCATAGGGAAGAAAGTCAAATATTTTACAACCATAGACTTGTTTTCAGGATTCCATCAAATTCCAATGTCAAAGAATGATATTCCTAAAACCAGTTTCACTACTATCTTTGGAAACTATCAATTTCGTGTCATGCCTTTCGGTCTCTGTAATGCACCAGCAACCTTCCAGAGGGAAATGAACAGGATCTTTTTCCCACTAATTGGAGTATGTATGTTCATCTACATCGACGACTTAGTTATTTTTTCCAATTCATTAGAAGAACATATTAAAGATATTATTAAAGTTTTTGAAATTATATCTGTAAATCGGTTAAAAGTAAATCTAGAAAAATGCAATTTCTTTAAGAAAAAGGTAGAGCTTCTGGGACATACACTCTCAGTTGAAGGAATTTCACCGATAATGTCTAAAGTCAACGCCATTGCTAGTTGGTCTGCTCCTACAACAGTAAAGCAACTCCAGTCCTTCTTGGGCGCAGTTGGATACTATCGTAAATTTATTGCCAATTACTCAAGTATTGCTAAACCTCTCTATAAACTTTTAAAGAAAGAAACCCCATTTGTTTGGAACTCAGAACAAGAAGAAGGATTCGATAAGTTGAAAGATAGATTAATGAAAGCACCAATACTAACAATGCCAGATTTTGAAAAGCAATTTATTATACGTACGGATGCATCATATTCAGGAATAGGAGGTGTATTATTACAGAAAGATGAAAATAATAATGAAAAGCCAATACATTTTATTAGTCGAACTTTAAAACCAGGAGAACAAAACTACGGAATTACTGATCTTGAAGGTACTGCTGCTGCTTATTGTGTCAAAAAATTTAAATCATACTTTGCTGGAAATAAATTCGAAACTCTTCTCTACACGGATCACAAACCATTAGTAGGACTCTTTAAGAATAAAGAAACAAATAATGCAAGACAGACAAGATGGGTAATATTATTTTCAATGCTTAAAATAAAAGTATTATACGAACCCGGAAAAAAGAATGTCATAGCAGATGCACTGTCCAGAATGGAATCTAAAGACGAAATAGTTGCTCCTTTAATATTGGAAGATGGTAATAACCCCGTTAATAATTTTAAAAAAAGCTTTGTAACAATTGACAATGTAGAATATTATGATGATAAAGATTCTAAAACTCTAAGAAAAGTTATAAAGGATAATGAAGAAAAGATAAATCTTGTTTTAAAGGCCCATGGAATCGGGCATGAAGGAATATTCAAGACTTATAATCGGCTCAAACGCGACTACTACTGGAGAAACATGATATTGGATGTTAAGTACTTAGTTAGAACATGTAAAAGATGCCAACTCTTTCGTCCACAAACAGGAAACTATCAAACTGAAAATTTATCTACTAAACCTGGTTTACCATTTACGAATGTTGGATTAGACATTGTTGGACCTTTACCCAAAACACAGAAGGGATACCAATATATCTTTGTATTAGTAGATTATCTTACCAAGTGGGTCGAAGCCGAACCCAGTATTAATATCGAATCTGATGATGTCATACATTTTCTTACAAGAGTATTTTCTAGGCACGGTACACCAGAGATACTTGTCACTGACAACGGTCCGCAGTTTCGATCAGATAAGACAAAGTCTTTCTTAGATCTCTATGGTGTCTATGTAAACTATACTAATGTTTATCACCTGGAATCCAATGGCGAGGTAGAGAATCGCAATAAAGAAATTGGGAAGTATTTAAGAATATTATGTAATAAAAATACTACTAATTGGGACGAAATCCTTCCAAGTGCATTATGGGCTATTAGAACATGTAAGCATGAAACAACTAAATTTTCAAGTTTTGAGCTTCTATATGGTCGTCGGGATTTGCAGCCATTTGAGCTAATGATTAACTTAGATAAAAAAGAGGAGTGGGAGTCTGACGAAGAATATTTAATTAGAAGATTCACAAAACATAATAAATGGATAAAAGAAGCTGTTAACAATATTGAAACAGCTAATAAGCTTTGGGAAGATCGGAGAAAACAAATGAAGAGACTTAAGGCAGATTACAATCCAGGGGATCTTGTATTAGTACGACTAATAAATCGAAGAAAACTTGACCCATTTTTCCTTGGACCAATGAAGATAGTTAAAAAACAATTTAATACTGTTACCTTGTGTGATCCGCTCACTAATGAAATTGCAGAACGTAATGTCCATTTAAAAAATATTGTTCCGTATAAGTTATGTGAAATAGAGACTTCAGGGACGAAGTCCTAACTCAACGGGGGCATCTTGATACGGAACAATCTAATATTGCTTATATTATTGAATTTATTATTTTATATTTGTTTTTATTTCTTTTATATTATTTTTATTTTATATCTTTATTTTTATTTTAAATTTTTATTTGTATTTTTACTTTTACTTTATTTTTATTTTAATTTTTATTATATTATTTTTATCTTATATTTTATTTTTATTTTATATTTTTATTTTTATTTTTACTTTTACTTTTATTTTTACTTTAATTTTTATTATTTTTATATATTATTTTATTATTTTTTATACATTATTTTATTTTAATTAATTAAAAATTTATTTGAACCAATTAAAAAACTTTATTAAATTCTATAAATAACTTGTAAAATCAAAAAATATTAAAAACTCTCTCTCAAAATTTTATAAATTAAATTTTAGAATAAAATAAGGTAAAATAAATTAAGGGTGTTTTAATTTAGTGTTAAGCTGTGTTGTTAATATAATAGTTTTAAGTTTAAATAATAATTAAGTTAGTTAAGGGGTTTAAAATAAAATAAAAGAGAGCTTAGTTAATATTTAAAAACATTAGAATATTAATGTTGAGTTTAATTAGTTTAGATAATATTCGGAAATAATTAAATAAGTTTAATTAGAATTAATTAGAATATATTATTATTGAAAATAAATAAATGAAAAGTCCTGTACCAATTTTGCTACAGTATTTAAATAAAAATGAAAATTGTCAATAAAATTGTAATAAAATATAATAATTAATTATATCACAATAATAAATAATAATATAAAATTATTCAAATTTATTTAATTAATTAACAGCCAATAGGATTTAAATTATAGTAAATTAAAAGTATAAAAAGAAAAATTATTATAAATTTTTTAAAGGGTGGTTTTTTTTGGAGAAAATAGATATACATTAGTTAAGATAAATATATTCGGGGAATATATTTATTTATAAAATATAATATAGTAATAAGTTAGAAATAAATAGTTAATAAGATTTTTTTATAATACTTTATTATAAAATTGTATTACGACATAATAAATTAAATAAAATAAAATAAAACGACAAAAATAATTCTTAAAATTCTGTTTTAAAATAAAGTGTGTAGTAATTATATATTTCTATATTAGAATATACTATTTTATTTTATACTATCTTGCAAACTCACAAAAATATTGATACTAAAATATTAATAATAAAGATTAATAAAATAACGTATCAAAATTTTGGCGCCCAACGTGGGGGGAAAGCAAGATTTAATAAAGAAGTATGAAAATAATAAGGAAATAATAATTACAAATAAATTATTTAATAATAAACCATAATTTTATAATTTTTTTTATATAATCATTACTATTAAAAATTACAAAAATCTTAAAATGTTTGATGCAGCTAAATTGCAAAGAATCTTACCATTGTTAATCAATTATGGTAAAGATGTGGAAAGTTGGATAATAGATTTTTCCAAAACGATGGAACTTTATGATATAATGGAACCTCGACGCATTTTTACATGGGCTAAAGAGGCCGTGGAAGAAGACATTCAAGGCGCATTAAATTCATTAGTAAAAGGAAGAGGTGACTCAATCAGATATCCTACATTAAAGGAGATTCAAGATACAATAGAAGAACATTTACATATAACTGAGAATGATAAATGTTCTGTTCTTAAATCTTTAAAAATTAATGAAGACGAGTCGTTAAAAAAGTTTAATTACAAATATAAAAAATTATATAATAAACTCAGTTTGGAATATAGAAGACTTATTTCGGTCAAAGATTATACAAATGCTATTAGTTCTCGAGTATTTCCCTGTTCAAGAGTTATGATAGCGGAATGTGAAACAATAAATGAAGCATTTAAAATAGCTGAAGTAGCTGAAGAAGCTGAAAAAGAAATATCCAATGCAAATCAAAGGAGCAAAATTAATAATAATATGGGAACAAACATCATGTTTACTCAAAACCATACTAATAATAATGTATTATTGAATCACCCTTTTTACGAAAATCTTCACTCAAGACAACTACCAATGAATCAAGATGGAAATAATACCTTTATTGGAGAAAACAATTGGAATTTTAGAGCTAGCTCATGGAACAATAATAACTCTAGGAATCCAAATTATTCGAATCATGCGGTAAATTTAAGAAATCATATGAATTATTATTCAAATAACAGTAATAATTACGTTAATAGAATGCCAAGAAGGAATTCAATAAATGGATATAATAATAAAATCAATTATGATTGGTATTCGAAAAATAACAAAATCAACAATCATTATATGAATTTTAATATGATGAATAATACGAACAAAATGAGTAATAATCAATTACCCAATGAAGGAGAAGATAACCAAAATAATATTGATTTAAAAAATATAAATAATAATATGATGACTAATAATAATAAAGAATATAACAATCAAATGACTAATGGTAACACAATTAACACTAATAATATGACTCAATCTTTTAGCTACCAAAATAGGAAAAAATATCATAGTAGAACAGAAAACAACAATGTCATTAATACCTTAGTAACCAAAAATAATAATAAATTTAATGATGACAACAATTATCATGTGAATTGTTATCGTTGTACAATGGAGGGACATAGAGCTTCAGAATGTCCGTACACATTTAAACAATTGGCTGAAATGGAAGAACAGGGTTTGATTAATAAACCTTTAAACCAATAAATGGGAGAAGGATAACTTCCATTAACCAAACCAAAAAAATAATGTTCAAAAATAATGACTCATGTAACAATAAAAATAATATAATGACAATGGTAGATGATCAAACAATACTACCTATAATTAATAATAGTGTTAATGAAAAACAAAATTATAATTACCTTAATATAAACAATAATAGTAATACTACACAAAATATATTAAATAGACCAATTGAAATTGTAGCAGCAGCTACTCGAAATTCAAGAAATAATATTAGCAAATATAATGAAAAGCCATATAATAGAAAGGAAGTGAGATTTAATTTAAAAGACAATCCAAAACCAATACAAACGGCAGCTATGAGTCATAATAATATTAATAAGAATAATAATAGTATTAATAATTATAATATTAAAAATAAAAATAATACCAATTATAGTAATACAAATGTTAATAATAATTATAACAATATTAATAATCATAATAATAATAGGAATAATGATCATGAAAATAAAAATATGAATAATAATAATAATAAAATTAATTATAATATAGATAATAATAATGACAATAATAACGACAATAATAATGAAGAAAATAATATTTATAATACCTTTAAAGAAAATATTGACATAAATAATGATGATTATATTACTAATAATATAAACACTAGTCAAACAGTTGAACCAGGAAGTATAGAATCTAATGAAGATGTAATCATGATAGAAGAATCTGAAAATGATGAAAACAATGTTGATGTTGATGAAAGTAATAATATTAAAAATCATAATAAGTCCTTACCTGATAATGAAGAGAATTCCATTAGAGCAAATAATACAAATAAGAATGAAACCCCTAATAAAAAAAATTGTAATACCCAAAAACTAGAGTATCTTGATCCTTCTTTTATCACAGAAAAAAATATTAGAAAAGTTAAAAACAAAAATAAAGAGGAGAGAATTAAAGATATAAAAAATAAAATGAAAGAAATGAATACCAATACCAAGACAAGTGAAACTCCAATGAAACAACCTGAAAAACACATCAAACTTATGGAGAAATTTGGTGATTATTATATTCAAGATTTGATAAAAGAAATTGCATCAACTGATGTAATAACAAAATTGGTCTACCTTTTAGATCTCTTCCCAAAATTTCGAACAGAATTCTTAAAAGCTTTAAAATTAACACCTAAACAAACAATAACAAATGTAATGACAGTTATTACAAAACATAAAATAATTAAAGTTAATGGAAAAGTAGAGAATAATGATTGTGAAATATTTTTAGATACTTGCGCCAGTGTCAATGTTATTACACGTTCCGCTTTGAATAAATTAAAAATCAACAAATCTTCTATTGGTAGAATCTCTGAAACAATATTTCAAGCGTACTCAAATTCCTCAATAGATAGTGATATCTATGATTTACAAGTCTCTATTGGTAGCAGAACTTTTAATGAATATTTTAGGGTAATCGAAAAAGATGATATTTTTGATATCTTGATTGGTGTTGATTCTCTAAAGAATAATAGATTTGATATTAACTTAGTAGATGATACTTTATATTATATTGATGAAAATAATAATTACATTAAACTAGCAGATCTATTTTATGACATTAATCTTAATAATACTTACAAGGATGATGAAGAAATAGAAAAACATCAAACTACCAAATCTGAACCTTTCTTATTAACAATTACAGTTACCAATGATAAAGAAATTACGAATACTAATGAATTACCTAACACGAAAGAACATTTAATTAATGAAATAATATCTTCTGTTCCTGATAATTTTAAAAATGAAATTAGTAAAATATTTTCAAAATTTAAAAATGTAATAGCAATCAAAACAGATGACTTAGGAAAATCAAAATTGTTACCTCATAAAATTGATTTAATTCCTCAGTCTACACCGATAAAATTAAAAGCTTACCGGTTATCTAAAGCACAAACAAAGGCTCTTAAGAAAATCTTGATTAAGCTAATAGAAAACAAATTAATAGAACCATCCTATTCTTCATGGGCATTTCCAGTAGTACTAGTTCCGAAGAAAAACGGCGACTGGAGAATGTGTGTCGACTTTAGGGCTTTAAACAATATAACTATTAAGGATTCATATGCTTTACCCTTAATTGATGACATATTAATGTTTATTGGAAAGAACGCAAAAATACTCTCTACTATTGATCTTTTTTCTGGTTATCATCAGGTTCCAATGAATCCTGATGATAAAGATAAAACAACATTCACTACCATGTTTGGAAACTACAAATTCTGTGTAATGCCGTTCGGTTTATGTAACGCACCGGCTACTTTTCAACGTGAAATGAACCGGATTTTTTTTTGATTTGATTGGTGTATGTTTGTTCGTTTACATTGATGATTTAGTTATATTTTCAGACTCTATTAAATCACACATTAAACATCTCACGATGGTATTTCAAATTTTAGCTGATAATGGTTTAAAGATAAATTTAGAGAAATGCTCATTTTTTAAAACAAAGGTAACGCTACTCGGACACACTTTATCGACACAAGGTATTTCACCCATTCCAGATAAGGTAAAAGTTATTGTGAATTGGCTCCCTCCGAAAAATATTACTCAATTAAAATCCTTCCTTGGAGCTATTGGGTACTACCGGAAGTTTGTGAAAAATTTCGCACAAATTGCAAAACCACTTTTTAATTTATTAAAGAAAGATGTTCGTTATGTTTGGTCTAATGATTGTAATTATGCTTTCGAAAAATTAAAGAAAACATTAACAATGGCTCCCATTCTTGTTCCACCTGATTATTCTAAACCTTTTATTATTCGAACTGACGCTTCTAGAGATGGCTTGGGTGGAGTATTATTGCAGGTTAAAGAAAATTCTATAGAAGTTCCTATTTATTTCGAGAGTAGAACTCTTTCTTCTTCAGAATCTAACTATAGTGTTACTGATTTAGAAGGCAAAGCAATATTTCATTGTGTTAAAAAATTTAAACCCTATTTTAGTGGAAGCTCCTTTCCTACTATTGTTTATACAGACCATAAACCCCTGGTTAGTATATTTGCTAATAGAGAACCGTCAAATAATCGCCACCTTAAATGGGTTACAGAACTATCAATATTAAATGTTAAAGTTCAATTTCAAGAGGGGAAGAGGAACGTTATTGCCGATACTTTATCCAGATTACCTACAAAAGAAATAAATGAAAATAAAGAAATATTAAATGCATTAGTAAATAATAACGTTTCTTCCAATAATAATAACGACAGTATAAATTTTATGAATGAATTTATAAATAAAAGAATTATAAATATTGATGGTATTGAATACTATAAGCAAGGAGAAAATATAAGGAAAATAATTAAGAATAAAACAAAACAGTTTGAATTAATCAAAGATGCACATCAAATTGGCCATGAAGGTATTTATAAAACATACAATAGGTTAAAACGTGATTATTACTGGAAATCAATGAAGAATGATGTGCACAATTTTATTAAAAGCTGTCATCGCTGTCAAATATACAGACCTCAATCGCTTAACAAAAATGTGGAAAGTATCGCTACACCTCCTGGTTATCCATTCTCTAGAGTTGGGTTAGATATCATTGGACCACTGCCACCTACAAGAAATAATAATAAATATATAATCGTATTAGTAGATTATCTAACAAAGTGGGTAGAAGCGGAACCATTGAAAACGGTTGAAGCAGAAGATGTTATAAAATTTTTAAAATCGGTATTTTCTCGTCATGGAATACCAGAAATACTTATTACAGATAATGGTCCACAATTCATCGCGGATAAAACCAAAGCTTTTCTTGACCTTCATGATATATATGTACATTATATAACAACTTACCATCCAGCATCAAATGGAGAAGTAGAGAATCGAAATAAAGAGATAAGTAAATACCTACGATTACTTGGAAAATCTACCGATACTTGGGATGAAACTCTATACAGCGCTTTATGGGCTTTAAGAACCTGTAAGAATGAGGTTACAAAATATAGTAGCTTTGAATTATTATATGGAAGAAGAGACTTACAACCCTTTGAATTAACTTTAAATATAGAAAGAAGAAATGAAATGGAAAGTGAAGAAGAATATTGGTTAAGAAAATTTATTACTCACGATAAATGGATCAAAGAAGCCATTAACAATATAGAAACAGCTAACAAATTATGGGAAGATCGTAGAAAACAAATTAAAAGATTGCGGGCTTGCTACAAACCTGGAGATTTAGTTTTAGTAAAAGTATTTAATAGACGGAAGTTGGATCCTTTTTTTACTGGACCGTTAAAAATTGTTAAACAAGAATTGAATACAGTCACAGTATGCGATCCAATTACAGGAGAAATAGCCAATCGTAATATTCATCTGAAAAACGTTATTCCTTACTTCACTGAAATAAATTTGGAAGAAGAAGAATAAATCAGATAGTTATAACGATAGTTATAAATAAACATTATAATAGTATATATAATATAATTATATATATATAAAAAAAAAAAAAAAAAAAAAAAAAAAAAAAATAATAATAATAAAAATAAAAATAAAATATAAGAATAGTATATAGAATACAGATATATGAATAGAATAATATACAATAATATTATATAAATATAATAATAAAATAATAATACATAAATATAATAATAAATAAATATATCAGTGAAATATGAATGTTTAAAAAAATATAATTATAATTAACATAATTAGGTATAAAATAATATTATAATATACATAAAGATAAATATAATAGATAGATACAATAATAATTTATAATAATAAAAAAGGAAGATAAACACTTAATGAATACTGGACACAATTACAAATAACGAACCCGAAGAATAGATTTACAATATTAATCATAAATTATAATTTATTTTTTTTTTTTTAGATTTATTTACAATGGAGTTAAAATATAAATAATAATAGTAATAAAAATAAAAAATGTAACATTACAGTATACATATTTTAATATATAGATAGAAATATACAATATAATTATATTTAAATAGATTAGTAAATAATAAATAATTATTCCAATTTCAAAATCTCAAATTGCTAATTTGAAATTTCAAAATTAAAAATAAATAAAAATATATATAGGAAATGAATAAATAAAAAATAATATTATATAATAATATTAGTATACTAACCTAAAAAAAGTTATAATGTATATATATATACATTATAACTTTATAAGATTAATAGGATAGTAATTAACCAATAGGAAAATTATAAAAAAAAAAAAAAAAAAAAAATTTATATATATATACATTATAACTTTATAAGATTAATAGGATAGTAATTAACCAATAGGAAAGTTATAAAAAAAAAAAAAAATTTATATATATAATATAAACTTGAGGACTTCAAGGGACGAAGTCTATACTAAGTGGGGGCGTTTTGCTACAGTATTTAAATAAAAATGAAAATTGTCAATAAAATTGTAATAAAATATAATAATTAATTATATCACAATAATAAATAATAATATAAAATTATTCAAATTTATTTAATTAATTAACAGCCAATAGGATTTAAATTATAGTAAATTAAAAGTATAAAAAGAAAAATTATTATAAATTTTTTAAAGGGTGGTTTTTTTTGGAGAAAATAGATATACATTAGTTAAGATAAATATATTCGGGGAATATATTTATTTATAAAATATAATATAGTAATAAGTTAGAAATAAATAGTTAATAAGATTTTTTTATAATACTTTATTATAAAATTATATTACGACATAATAAATTAAATAAAATAAAATAAAACGACAAAAATAATTCTTAAAATTCTGTTTTAAAATAAAGTGTGTAGTAATTATATATTTCTATATTAGAATATACTATTTTATTTTATACTATCTTGCAAACTCACAAAAATATTGATACTAAAATATTAATAATAAAGATTAATAAAATAACGTATCAATTTTGATAAAGAATGCCCAAATAATGTTCTTTTGGTTATGCATCTTAAATGATTCATTTAACCCTTAAACAAATTATTTGATTCTTTATTCTTTTGGAACTTTCTATATTCTAATAAATTAATCTATATTCCTAATTAGTACAAATTAAATTATACTATTTAAAAAAGTATATTTAAAATTAATTCCTTATCTATGCTACCTTTATTATTCTTATCTATATTTTATTATTATTAAAATCCTTATCAATATTATATAGTTTATTTTATCAATTTTCTTTATAGTTTATCAAAATCTTATCAATATTTCTTTTATTAATATTAAACTTATCAATATCAATTATTTCTTTGGAAAATTCCAAATTAAAAAAATTATATTAATGATTACTAATAAAAGATTAAACATAAAAGGAAATAATTATATTATTATTATATGTTTTATTATAAATATTATATTATAAATTTGATGAAATGATTATAATTTTTATATTAATAATTTAAATAATATTATTTTTCTAAACTTAGTAAAATTAAACTTTAGGATTAAATAAATATTACTAAACCACAGAATTAACTTCTGTAAAATAAAAAAAATTTGTCTTTTAAAATATATAATTAAGTAGATTAGTAATAAATAATTAGTAATAGATTAATATATAAGTATTATTTATTATAAGTTAAATAATAATTATATTAATAATAAAAAATTAATATAAAATATTTAATAATTAATTTTTATTATACAAAGAAATGGCTTTACCATTTCTATTATTTTAAAAAAAAAATATATATATATATATAAATAACAGTAAAAAAATTGTATTTTTTATATTGTAAATTAATATTGTAATTTTTAAATAAAATTTTAATAAAGGATTTATAAAACAAAAATTTATTTTGTTTATTAATTTTCTTGTTTGTTTATTTTTTTTTGTTGTTTATATTAATACTTATTTTTATTTTTCCCTCTCTCCGAACCTTAACATAAAATTTGGTGGAGATATCGGGGAGAATAAAATTAAAAATAAGATAATATAAATAATATTAAAATAAATATATTTTTCTTAAAAAAACAATTTTTTTTTATATTTCGAAGTGTTAGATAATTTATATTATCCGTGAAGCTTCGAATAAATTTTAAATTTTATCTTTTTTTTATTTTTCTTGGGCATTGGAGTTAGTACGATTTAGAAGCGTACTTATCTCAGAACTCAAGAAGTAGAGGGTTTTCGGGTTAATTACTCTTAAGAATTAATTGTAGTGACAATTATTCTTAAGCTCTGGTCGTTCTGTTTAATAGTAAGCAGAAGCGCCTGGTGTAAGCACCACATGAAGCCGTAATAGGCGAGCTGGGTTGACTTACATACTACCACTCTACGTTCTGTTTTAAGTACGGAAAATTTCCGGAAATGCCGTTGTTCAAGAAATAATTAATTAATGATAAAATTTAATTTTTTTTTAAGTATTTTATAATTTAAATTTTAACTTTTTTTTAGAGTAATAAATAAAAAAAAAAAAATCTTTTTTTTATAATACAAATAATAATATTAATAATATTTTTATTCTAATAAATATCCAAAAATTTTAAATAGAATTGAAAAAGAACATTTGAGGAAGCTACTTTGTTTAATTTAATATTGATAATTGAAATATTCTTTTCTTATCAAGATTGAATTAAACAAGTTATATTCAGCATAAACAAGCCTTACTAGCTGTCAAGAGGGGGATAGTAGGGGTAATATTAAGATCCTGAAGCGTGTGACGGAACATAGATCACGTGAATAAGGTGACGGAATGAATATTATCGGACGAAAGACCCATAAGCTAGTAGTTTATAATATAACTTGGTCGGTAATTCAACTTGATAATAACAATATTAAATTAATTTTTTTTATAAAAATAAGCTTCTAAATAAAAAAAAATAAATTTAAGTAAATTCAAATAAAAAAAAAAAAAAAAAAAAAAAAAAAAAAAAAAAAAAAAAAAAAAAATTCTGTTGAGTGGGTCGAAGAGGAATTCGAGCTCAACTAGTAAATTATTAATATATTTTCATCGTTAAGTGGGTCGAAGGGGAATTCGAGCTTAACTATTCTACGAATTGATATATTTGGTGGTCAAGTTGACGCTAGTTTATATCTTAAATTTATTTGGTTGTTGAATCCATTGTTTACTACTTATTCAAAATAATTAAATTGATAACTTTTGACTAATTTATTATAAAAAAATAAAACTCTACTACTCAAGAAAAATACATTGAGGTTATTAATCAAATCTTTATTACCTGGTAACACAAAAATATTTTTTTAATATAACTATTAACCTTGTATACTCTACTTGATTCATTACTACTTCTTTCAATAAATTCAAACATGTCGGAAAACTCTTCTTCTGATAGTGGTGGCTCGTCTAGTGCATCACCCTCTATTCCCAGTCCAGTAGCTATAAATAATAGTCGAATTAATTTTAAAGACTTAAAGAAGGAACTTAAGGGAATAGAAAAACTTAGTAAAGACAACTTAGATATAAAATCCTGGGCCTCTGAACTAAAATTATGGATCAGATATCAGCAAGTGGTTGATCCAGAAACAATATTTATAGCTTGTATTTTGACTTCTACCGGTGAAATAAGAGAAATCATCCAAGATATGGAAAATGATAATATCTTTAGTGATGATGATAATGACGAAGATAATAACATCGGTGATGACAATATTCATAATTTCCCAAGTTTAGACAAAATTGTGGACGAATTAGAAAAATTCTATGGCCTAAAAGAAGATCAAAATGTTCTACTCAGAGAACTTCGTGCACTTAAAATTAAAAGGAACGAAAAAGTGAAAGATTTTAATATACGCTACTGTAAAGATATTATTAATATCTTTATAAATTTTAATTAAATTTAATCATAAATTTAAGTAAAATTGAAATAAATCTATTAAAAATCACGTGTATAAAATTATTGCAAATAATTTTAAACAAAACTTCGACTTCTTCCCAATCATATTAATAAATTAAAAATTTCTCTTGTGAAACTAGTAATTGAAAATCATTTCTTTTTATGTAATTTAATTTAAATAATAAGAGTTAAGGTTTTTTACAAGATAAATTAACAACATGAAACCATGCAATTAGTCATGTTGAAACTTGCGGCATTTTATGCTAAAATCATATTAAATAATTATGACAACTTTTATATTAATTTTAAATAGAAAATATAATAAGAATTTATTATTAATATTTAAATAATAAATAAAGAATAAATGAGCTCGATTGAAATTGTTTATATTTATTTTAGTTATTAATTATAATTCTCTTTATTTAGTAATAGTTAATTATTTATTATTAGTTTAGGTTAGTATTGTTTTTAAATAAATAGTTAGATAATATAATTCAATAGGAATTATATATTCTAAATGTAATAAGATAAAAATATAAATAGTTAACCAAATTTCATGTATTTTAATCGATGTAATTGTTATTAACGATTTATTGTTAATAACACTAATAATTAATAAAGATTATTTTAAAATCTAAATATAATAAAACTTATTTGTTTATAAAACATTTTTGTGTTATTTAGTGTTATTATAATTTTTGACTTATAAACTATTTTTTAAATCAAAACTTTATAATAACAATTACCTTTTTCTCTCAATAAAATACGTTATAAGTCAAGATTATAACACGTGATACGTTAACAGTGGCTTGTGTGTGGCTTGATTCAAAATATTTTTTACCAGTTTTAGATTATTGCTACCAGTTTCAGAATATTGCCACCAGCTCTATAATATTGCTACCGAAATTACAATTACACGTCTTAGAACAAGATTCGAAAAACCATAAACCTTTAATATTTTAATTTATAACGTTTCGTTTACTCGACAGCACCGCTTCAAAGGATAGAGCTAGATCGACTAGATGAAAAAACGTTATAGTTTGAAATATTTATTTGTTTGATATTTTTGTTAAAGAAATTGCAAAAATTTAAGTCAATTTAAAATAATCAAATTGGAGGGATTTAACAACCTAATAAGAAGATTCGAAGACCTTAACCTGCAAGAAATGAATCAAGAGAATCATCAAGTTCTGCCCCGTAACAATCAAAAGATTGTTAACGAACCACCGCTATTTTCTGGAATCAAGAAGGACTTTGATGGCTTCCTTACAAGAGCTGAAATAGCTATGGAAGCCAATCCACAAGGTTTCAATAACGACCATACAAAGGTCAGATTTATAATTTCTTATCTTGTCGGTGATCCCTTGATATGGGCCTCAAACTTGCGAAGAAATAATGATCCCCTGCTCAATGTTTATGAAGATTTTATTCAAGAATTAAGAAATCAATTTGGAGAGCAGGACATGAGCACAGTTGTCGCAAACGGTAAATTATGCAGCATCCGACAACATAAATTTGGTCATGTTAGTGAGTATATAAATGAATTTAATAAAATCAGCAGACATTCAGATTTTAACGATTCTGCTAAGATTTATATGTTTGTAAAAGGACTTCACTACAAGATGAGGGAGCACCTTGCAGTGGTAAATCCAAATCCCAACAACTTAAGAAGACTTTTCACTGATGTCCTTAGTATCGAAAGCTTAACTAAGAGACATGAAATAAATGAATTTTTCTATCATAATTATTACCATCGTAAGGAAATAAATAATAATAATCATGCGTCTACTAGTGACCCAATGGAAATAGATTTATACAGAATTAAGAGAGGACAAACGAATACAAGTTACTTCCCTTCTAACCAGAAATTATATCAAGAAAACTCGAATTCAAGAGATGAAGAAAGAAGGAAAGGATTGTGCTATTATTGTAAAAAACCAGGTCATCGCTATTTTAACTGTCCAAATAAGAAGAAACCTGCCGGAGTCAAGATTATCAGTAAACAAGAAAACACCGCTACCACACCCTCAAGTAGTTTAAGAAGAATTAGAAGAATCAACAGCCAAGAAGATATTGTCAAAGTTAGAAAAATCGTGGAAGAACAAAACTCACTTTTGACAAAGAAAAGTAATATCATTGATTTCTATATTAAAACAAACGATATAGAAGAAGTAAAAGCAAGAGTTCTGATCGATTCTGGTTCTGATCTTAATTTTATCCATCCTGAATTCGCTAAAGCCTTTGGAATTAAAACAAAAGAAATCGAAGAACCTTTCCGTGTTACTGGTCTTGGATATGGTGTTTCATCAGTAAAAAAGGAAACTGAGAAATGCGTTCTTCGTTTAAGGAACCACTTGGAAACGATTCAACTCTATGTTCTCAGGATTCCTGATGTTGATATTATCTTGGGTTTACCATGGATCAATAAGCACTCCCCCTACAATTACCATGACGCAAAGAAGATTTCTTTCGGATCCGGTTTCTGTGCAAGACATTGTAACAATGGTAAAAGAAAAAGGAAAAACAAGAACAAGAAAAGGAACAAAGGAAAAGAACCTGCTACCAACCTAGAAGAAAACAAAGTTATTATTGAAGAATCAAGAAAAAGAAAACCTCTCTTTGACTCTGATTCCGACTCTGACTCAGAAGAAGAAATTTCTATTCGTGGCCGCCGAACTCGTATTAGAACTTGCTCTGAATTTAATAATTATGATAGTGATAGTGATATTAATGATACTTTTATGTTAGATAATTTTAGTGATAGCATTAGTGATAGTGATAACTTTAGCGATAGTGATGATATTATTGTTATGAATTGTGATAGTAAAATTAGTACTAATAGTTTAAGGATTTTAAAGAAAATTTGTGAATCTAGTAAATGTAAGAAATTAAATGTAATTGAAAAATGTAATGATGAAGATAATAATTTAAATAAAGATGGTGAAAAGGTCGAAGTACCTGAAATCTATTTGATGTTTAAAGAAGTGTTTAATGAAAATAATTGTAATGTGTTACCTCCGCATCGTAATTATGATTGTGAAATTAAATTAAAAGATAATTGTAGTCTATTTTATGGTCCGTTGTACCCTTTAACTGAAACGGAGAGAGAAGAATTAAAGAAATATTTAGAAGAGAATTTAAAAAAGGGTTTTATTAGGAAATCTTCTTCTCCTGCTGGTGCACCTATTTTATTTGTTAGAAAAAAGGATGGTACTTATAGACTAGTTATTGATTATAGAAAATTGAACGAAATGACCATCCGTAACTCTTATCCACTTCCTTTAATTAGTGAATTGTTGGATAGAGTTAAAGGTGCTAAATATTTTACTAAGTTAGATTTAAAATCTGCTTATAACTTAGTAAGAATTAAAGAAGGTGACGAGTACAAAACTGCCTTTCGTACAAGATACGGGCACTTTGAATATCTCGTTATGCCTTTTGGGCTTAAGAATGCCCCTGCTACATTCCAACATTTTATAAATGATGTTCTCAGTGATTACTTAGATGATTTTGTAATCTCTTACATTGATGACATTTTAATTTATTCTAATACTTTAGAAGAACATCATGTACATGTTAAGAAAGTTTTAAGAAAATTGTTAGAGAATCATTTAGTTGTTAAATTAGAAAAGTGTGAATTTGATGTAACTGAAACTACCTTTCTTGGTTATGTTTTATCAAGAGATGGAATTAAAATGGATAAAGAAAAAGTTAAAGCAATTTTAGATTGGCCTGTTCCAACAAACGTTAAAGAAATTCAATCGTTTATTGGACTTTGTAATTATTACAGAATTTTTATTAAAGACTTTGCGAAAATTGCAAATCCTCTCCACAAATTAACTAGAAAAAATGTTCCTTTTAATTGGAGTTCTGAACAACAAAAAGCGTTTGATACTTTAAAAGAATTATTTACTACTGCTCCTATTTTGAAACATCCTGATAGCAACAAACAATTCATTGTTGAAACTGATGCTAGTAATTTTGCTGTTGGTGCAATTCTTTCTCAGGAATTTGATGGGCATTTGCATCCAATTGCTTTTATTTCTACTAGCTTAACTAAATCCCAAAGAAATTACCCTATCTATGACAAAGAACTTCTTGCTATTAAAGTTGCATTGGAAGGATGGAGACATTACTTAGAAGGAGCTCGCCATCAGTTTATTATTTACACTGATCATAAGAATTTAACTTTCCCTCGAAAACCTGAACTTCTTTCCCAACGCCAAATTCGTTGGTATGAATTCTTATCTAGATTTGATTTTAAACTAATTTACAGAGCTGGTAAAAAGTCAGGTAAACCAGATATTTTATCAAGACGTAGTGATCATTTATTTGCTAGTGTTCGTCCTATTTCATGCGTTATTAATTCATGTAGTTTTAAGAATGATTCTTTAATCTCCTCTATTCATGATTCTCTAGCTAATGATGAATTCTATTGCAAAATAACTGAATTTCTTAAAAATGATAAATCAAAAGATCCCCCTTTTAGTAAAATCGATAAATTTTCTCTTGACAAAAATGGTTATTTACTTTTTGAAAATTTAATTTATGTTCCCAATAAAATTAGAATAAGAGTTTTAGAACTCCATCATGACTCTATTTCTGCTGGTCATTTTGGAATTAATAAAACTATTGAACTTATTTCTCGTAATTTCTGGTGGCCTAAATTACAAAAAGATGTTAAAATGTTTATTAAATCTTGTGAAATTTGTTCAAAATCCAAAATCCCAAGACATAAGCCATATGGTTTACTTTCTCCACTTTCTACACCAAATAGAGCCTGGTCTGCTATCTCTATGGATTTTATTGTTGAACTTCCGAAATCCAAAGATATGACCACTATAATGGTTGTTGTGGATCGCTTAACTAAAATGGCTCATTTTATACCTTTTAGATGTCTTCCTACTGCTTCTATTGCTGCTGATTCTTTCATTGCTAATATTTTTAAACTTCATGGTTTCCCCGATTCTATTATTTCTGATCGTGGTTCTCAGTTTACCTCTGATTTTTGGAATCGTCTTTGCTCTCTTTTAAATATTAAGCATTCTTTTTCTACTGCTTATCACCCGCAGACCGATGGTCAAACGGAGAGGGTGAACTCGATATTGGAACAATATCTTCGTTGTTTCATCAATGAAAAGCAAAATAACTGGCTTGATTTATTACCTTTTGCAGAATTTTCCTATAATAATACTTTACAACAGTCAATAAATCAATCACCATTTTTTGCAAATTATGGTTTTAATCCGAAATTTAATCCTGAAATTCCTTCAAATGAGAATCCGCATAGAGCTGAGAAAAGAATATTAAATATTAATGAAAACATTAAATTTTTAAAAGAAAACTTAGAGCAAGCAAAAAAGACTTATAAGAAATATGCAGATCTGAAAAGAATGGATTCTCCAGATTTTAAAGTAGGAAATAAAGTTTATCTTTTAAAGGGTAATACAACAAAGAAAAATAGAAAATTATCTGATCAACTAATAGGACCTTTTGAAATAATAAGAAAAGTTAGTGACTTAGCGTACGAACTTAAACTTCCTAATAATATGCGTTGTCACCCTGTATTTCATGTTTCACTTCTCGAACCTTATCATGAAAATGAATTTTCAAACAGAAGAAATACTCGTAGAAGAAATATTAATCTTAATACGGATACAATTGATAGAACTCCTGAAAGAATAATTAAAATGAAAACCTTTAACAATAAGAATCGTTACTTGATTAAATGGAAAGGATGCGATTTTAGTGAAAATACTTGGATTGATGAAGATCAAATTCTTGATAGACAATTAATACAAGAATATTACAGAAAAGAAAAGAAGAACAAATCTTCGAATGTTAACAACGAATTCTGTCAACCACCTGATGATGCAAACGAGTACTATGTTAGACATAAATATCAACCTTTTGTAATTGATCTTCCTTCTTAAAGTTAATCTCGCAGGAGCTCGACTTAAGGGGCGAGATTGTAAAGATATTATTAATATCTTTATAAATTTTAATTAAATTTAATCATAAATTTAAGTAAAATTGAAATAAATCTATTAAAAATCACGTGTATAAAATTATTGCAAATAATTTTAAACAAAACTTCGACTTCTTCCCAATCATATTAATAAATTAAAAATTTCTCTTGTGAAACTAGTAATTGAAAATCATTTCTTTTTATGTAATTTAATTTAAATAATAAGAGTTAAGGTTTTTTACAAGATAAATTAACAACATGAAACCATGCAATTAGTCATGTTGAAACTTGCGGCATTTTATGCTAAAATCATATTAAATAATTATGACAACTTTTATATTAATTTTAAATAGAAAATATAATAAGAATTTATTATTAATATTTAAATAATAAATAAAGAATAAATGAGCTCGATTGAAATTGTTTATATTTATTTTAGTTATTAATTATAATTCTCTTTATTTAGTAATAGTTAATTATTTATTATTAGTTTAGGTTAGTATTGTTTTTAAATAAATAGTTAGATAATATAATTCAATAGGAATTATATATTCTAAATGTAATAAGATAAAAATATAAATAGTTAACCAAATTTCATGTATTTTAATCGATGTAATTGTTATTAACGATTTATTGTTAATAACACTAATAATTAATAAAGATTATTTTAAAATCTAAATATAATAAAACTTATTTGTTTATAAAACATTTTTGTGTTATTTAGTGTTATTATAATTTTTGACTTATAAACTATTTTTTAAATCAAAACTTTATAGCTACCGAACTCTTTACCACAAGTTGGATATTAAAAGAAGAAAACGAATTAGTGTATTAGACTATGCCGACTCATTACAAAATAATAAAGAGGCATGGAAAAGAGTTTCCCTTAAGGATAATATTTCTCTCAATAAAGCCTTTGAAATAGCGGAAAAAGTAGATAGACTTATTCCTAAAATTGCTTATGATTCAGACGAAAATACTTATCCTCACTATAATAAGCCCTCCAATTTTAATAAAAAGAAATTTAAACAGAAATCTTTCTCAGAACCAAGAAAGCCAGTAAAAGATTCAGATGTTGAAGATCTAACAAAACGAATGAAAAACTTAACTATTAGTACATGTTTCTTCTGTACGGAAAAAGGTCATTATCAGAATAACTGTCCTAAGCTTAAAGCGATTGTTGATAAAAATCGCCAAGAATATTTCGAAAATAAAAATTTAAATCACTAAAAGGGAGAAGAAGCACTCCCATCGTCAATAAAATTGCTTCAGTCAAATTTCAATCAACCTTAGAAGAACCACAACAAAATCACCTTCAAGAAGTAATAAGTATGGAATCAGAATCAGAAAATGAAGAAGAATTTCATACTGAAAAAGTAAGTAAATCTGACTTAGAAGAAAATGAAAGTTATTTATGCGCTGCAATTAAACGAAAAAAAGATGACAAACTAGAATCTAGTCCAGGAAAGAAAATACATCGAAGTCTTAAAGATAATCCTAGACCAATTGCAACACCTGCATTAAGAAAGAAAAAAGAAAATGAACTAATGGAAAACCCAAAGCAAAAATCAACTCGGAGTCAGATTCACCCATCAATACTTACGCAACCTTTAATTAATAAGGAAAAAGAAAAAGAAAAAGAGCTACGTGATAAAGAACGAGCTAATACTTCAAAAAGACAAGTTAAAACTATTGAAATTGACAAATCAGAAACTAATAATATTATTGATATTACTTCAAATAATACTCCTGATAATACAACAGAACAAACTTTAACAAAATTGGTGAATGATAAAATTAATAATAAATCTTCTATAACCAAAACTGCAAGAGTACCAAGAATTCTTCAAATGATTGCGAATCAAAAACCTTATGATGTTATTGAAGATCTGAATAACATCAAATGTAATATTACCTTAGCCCAACTACTAGATGTGTCTCCAAAAGTAAAGACCAAAGTCATACAAGGCTTAAAATTTGAAAAAGACCAAACAAAAATTTCTGGTGCTGTAAACAATGTTTGTGCTACGACTATCTTAGTAAATAATATTGATCATACATATAAGAGTAAGAATATAGAACCTAATGAAGATGATATCGCAATGGTAGACGTTGAGGTAGATGGAGTAAAAGGAAAAGCTTTAATGGACTCCTGTAGTAACCTTAATATTGTAACACAGCAATTTTTGGATAAACTTCCTACAACTTATGAACCTATCGATGTTAGTTGCGGTAGAATTCGATTAGCTACCCAAAATGAAGAATACTCAGAAGATTACATTGTCCAAATTCCCTTAAAAATTAATAACTTTGAAATGATAGCTAAATGCAGAGTAGTTGATAAAGAAGACCCGTTCTATGATATTCTTATTAATTTAAAAACTTTAGTAGATTATAAATTATTTATCCATCCAACATTGTATAGTCTCTGTTATATGAATGATAATGGACTTATTGATGTGATAGCTCCAATTAACAACACTTATGATGAAGAAGAAAAATTAATGTGTGTATTAAAAGCAATACCTGATGAAAACAACAACGATCTTAAGAAAATAGAAGGTTTACCTCCTAAAGAATATATTCATAACAAAAAGTTCACTGACACCCTTAATAAAATGTTCAGAGAACAAATTATACAACTGCTTGAGGATTATTTAGTAATTATAGCCACCTCATCTGAAGAATTAACTCCTTCTGACTTATCACCACATAAAATTAGATTAAAAACTGGTGTAAAACCAATTAAACAGAAATATTATAGAGTAACCAAATATAAATCTGATATTCTAAAAGAAGAACTTACCAAATTGATCAATAAGAAACTAATTGAACCGTCGTATTCAGAGTGGTCCTCACCAGTAGTTTTAGTTCCTAAACATAATGGAAAGTGGAGAATGTGTATCGACTACCGAAAAGTAAATGATGTTACCATTAAAGACTCTTACTCTTTGCCAAATATTGATGAAATTTTCGAAAGCTTAGATGGAGCCAAAATTTTTACTACAATGGATCTCTATTCTGGTTACCATCAAATACTAATGGATGAAGAAAGCGTTGAAGTAACCAGTTTTACTACTAAGTTTGGTAATTACCAATTCAAGGTAATGCCTTTCGGATTAACTGGAGCTCCTGCTACCTTCCAAAGAGAAATGAATAAGATTCTCTTTCCTTACATTGGTGAATTTGTTTTTAACTTCATTGACGATATTTTGATCTATTCAAAAACAGTTGAAGAACATCTCGATCACATTAAGAAAGTATTAGACGTATTCAAGGAACATAAACTCAAGATCAACATTGAAAAATGTTCTTTCATGCAATCTGAAGTAGAAGTTCTAGGTCACAAGGTATCTGACAAAGGCTTAAGTCCTCTGGATAGCAAAATAGAAGCTATTAAAAAATGGATAGCACCTACTGATCTCCATGAATTACGATCCTTCTTAGGAGCAATTGGATACTACAGAACTTTTATCGATAAATATGCACAGATCACAGCTCCTCTTTGTAAGTTATTGCGAAAAGGTGTTAAGTACCAATGGAAAGATGAACAAGAGAAAAGCTTTAAAATGCTTAAGGAAAAATTAATGAATGCCCCAATTCTAAAATTCCCTTCTTTCAATAAAGAGTTTATTATAAGAACTGATGCGTCCTATGATGGAGTAGGTGGTGTACTACTACAAAAGAATGAAGAAACTAACAAAGAACACCCAATTCATTATACGAGTCGAACACTAACCAAAAGTGAGAAAAATTACGGAATAACTGATTTAGAAGGAACAGCCTTATTCTACTGCTTAACTAAATTCAAATCATATATAATGGGAAATCCTCATAAAACTATTATATATACAGACCATAAACCCTTAGTCGGACTGTTCAACAAGAAAGAACCAACAAATGCTAGACAAACTAGATGGTGCATGGCTGCTAACCTTTTGGGGGTTGAAATCTGCTATGAATCAGGTAAAAAGAATGTTATTGCAGATGCCCTATCAAGAATGAAGAATGACACTGACAAGAAGGTATTAGTTACCAAAATTACAAAAGAAGTCGACGAATCTCTTTTATCTAAAGTAGTAAAAGAATTTATTGAAGAAAAGTTTACTATAATCGATGGTGTTGAATATTTCATAGATGGAAATATCTACCGAAAATTAGTTACTGATCTTAACGAAAAATTAAAGCTAATTCTAGAAGCCCACCAAATCGGTCATGAAGGTTATCACAAAACTTATCAACGACTTAGGAAAAGCTATTACTGGAATGGTATGGTAAACGACATTAAGAGGATTATAGCTAAATGTGAAAAGTGCCAATTGAATAAACCTCAACCATATCCAAAACCAACAGAAGATATTCCAACTGAAGTGGAAGGACCCTTTACTCACCTTGGTCTTGATATAATTGGACCTTTAGAGAAAACTTCCAACAACAATCAATATATTATGGTGGTAGTCGATTATTTCACCAAGTGGGTTGAAGCCGAACCTACAGAAAATGTAACCTCTAAAGAAGTTATAAAATTCCTTATCAATGTTTTTGCACGCCATGGAGTACCTCAAGTGATTACTACGGACAATGGTGTCCAATTTACTTCCGATATGACCAAGATATTCCTCGATCTCTATGATGTATACGTGAAATTTAGTACCACTTATCACCCTGAAACTAATGGACTCACAGAGAATAGAAACAAAGAGATAGGAAAATTACTTCGACTTCTAAGTGAAAAGCACAAGGAATGGGATGAAGTACTACCTTCTGCTTTATGGGCCCTTCGTACTACCAAGAATTCTGTCACTAATCATTCAAGTTTCGAGCTGGTATATGGAAGAGAAGACCAGCAACCTTTCGATATCGCTGCAAGACCTACTATAGGAATAAACAAGTCATCTGATGAGATCTTACTCGAAAAGTTTGTTAACCACTACTTATGGACAACAGAAGCCGCTGCAAATGTGAAAAATGCGAATAAATATTGGGCCAATAGAAGAGAAAGCAAGAACAGCATGAATCAAGCTAAAAATATTAGGCCTGGAGACTTAGTCTTAGTCCGAAATTTTTCTAGAACCAAACTTGAACCATATTTTGTTGGACCCCTTCAAGTATTAAAGAAACAATTCAATACGGTAACTCTTGTGGACCCTAAATCTGGAATCCAAATGAACCGCAATGTCCATTTAAAGAATATAGTAAAGTTTAACTCAGCTTCTGTATAGCTTGAGTCTTAGTGGGGGCATCTTGATAAAGAATGCCCAAATAATGTTCTTTTGGTTATGCATCTTAAATGATTCATTTAACCCTTAAACAAATTATTTGATTCTTTATTCTTTTGGAACTTTCTATATTCTAATAAATTAATCTATATTCCTAATTAGTACAAATTAAATTATACTATTTAAAAAAGTATATTTAAAATTAATTCCTTATCTATGCTACCTTTATTATTCTTATCTATATTTTATTATTATTAAAATCCTTATCAATATTATATAGTTTATTTTATCAATTTTCTTTATAGTTTATCAAAATCTTATCAATATTTCTTTTATTAATATTAAACTTATCAATATCAATTATTTCTTTGGAAAATTCCAAATTAAAAAAATTATATTAATGATTACTAATAAAAGATTAAACATAAAAGGAAATAATTATATTATTATTATATGTTTTATTATAAATATTATATTATAAATTTGATGAAATGATTATAATTTTTATATTAATAATTTAAATAATATTATTTTTCTAAACTTAGTAAAATTAAACTTTAGGATTAAATAAATATTACTAAACCACAGAATTAACTTCTGTAAAATAAAAAAAATTTGTCTTTTAAAATATATAATTAAGTAGATTAGTAATAAATAATTAGTAATAGATTAATATATAAGTATTATTTATTATAAGTTAAATAATAATTATATTAATAATAAAAAATTAATATAAAATATTTAATAATTAATTTTTATTATACAAAGAAATGGCTTTACCATTTCTATTATTTTAAAAAAAAAAAATATATATATAAATAACAGTAAAAAAATTGTATTTTTTATATTGTAAATTAATATTGTAATTTTTAAATAAAATTTTAATAAAGGATTTATAAAACAAAAATTTATTTTGTTTATTAATTTTCTTGTTTGTTTATTTTTTTTTTGTTGTTTATATTAATACTTATTTTTATTTTTCCCTCTCTCCGAACCTTAACAATTTTGGTACGAGACCAAGTGAAAAATTAAAATTAAATACGACTAAATTTACATATGTTAAGATAATAACTGAATTTCAATTCAATTTCAATTTCGATAATTCAGTTATTTGAATTTCAATATTAATAAATAATAATAATATAATAATTATTATTAAATTAACTTTATTAAAATATTTAGGAATTAGTCTAGGCCAACTAATTACTAAATATTATTAACATATTGAATTTAATATATATTAAATAATGTAAACACGTGATTGTCATATTAAATTAATTTCTACATATTATATTTTAATTATAAAATATAATATTTAGCAATATTTGATTCTTATATTTTATTTATATTAAATATTTATATTATTATCTAACTTTATATTATCAATATCAAACTTATATTAATATTATTTACATATTCATATTAATAATTAATATTTTAATAATTAATTATTTTATATAAATACATGTTTAAATTCTTTTGATTAATCCTTGTAGGATTATTGTAATTTAAATTATAGTAATAATTATATAAAATAATAATGTAATAAAATATTATTAAGATTAAATAAAATTTATATTTCAAATAAAAACTTAATTATAAAATTTACTAATAACAATATATTTTAAATAAGAGTAAAATTAAGTTATTAATTAATTACTATAATTTGGCTCTTGACCTAATCGTTAAGACCAAATTATCTAAACATCTTTAAAAACATAAAAATAGAAAATCAAAATTAATCCATAAAAGGATAAAT
>JACVTC010000328.1:5000-17500 GCA_016946835.1 Neocallimastix lanati (nom. inval.)
TCTAAAAAGATTTAAGGAAAATAAAACAGAAATATTAAAATTTTTAAATGCGGGCTGTTAGTTCAGTTGGATAGAACGCTTGACTACGGATCAAGAGGTCGCAGGTTCAAGTCCTGCATAGCTCGTTTTGATTTCGTGGTGTAGTCGGTTATCACGTCTGTCTAACACACAGACGGTCCCCGGTTCGAATCCGGGCGAAATCATTTTTGTTTATTTTTATTATTTTTATTATTTTCAACTAAATTTTAATTATTTATTATTATTTTTTATATTTTATTTTCTTATATTCTATAATAAAAGGAATGAATATATATATATATTAAATATAAACCAACTTTTATTTTAATATATTAAAAAAAAAAAAAAAAAAAGTAAAAATAACTGCCAAGAGTGAGGTTCGAACTCACGCCTCTTTCGAGACCGCATCTTAAGTGCGGCGCCTTAGACCGACTCGGCCATCTTGGCTAAATATTAAAATTTTATGAATGTTCAAAAATTTTTAAGATAGGTTACTTTTCTATATAAATATATATATATATATATTTTTTTTTTTTTGTAGCTTTTTAATCTTTATATTATCTTAATTATTATATAAATTATTATTAATTTATATATATATATATATTAAAATATTAACTTTTTAAACGTATTTCTTATTTTGATAAAATTTAAATTTATTTATTAACAATAACTATATTAATATATAAATTCAGTATAATTTAATACATTAAAACTAATTATTAAATTAATATTAAATTAAATAATAACATTTGTAGAATATAACATATTATTAAACAAATTTATTATTAAAAAGTAAAAATAATTATATAAAGCTATAAAAAAATAATTTAGTAACATATTATTTAGCATCTAGTATTTCATAATTTATTTTTTCCTTTATATGCAAAGATTTACTGAAAATACCATAAAATTTTTAATTTATATATTAAAATATTATTTTTCATTTATATTTTTAAATTATTACCTTATATTATTATTTACCATTAACGTTTTATTAAAAATTAATAATAATAAAGACTATATATTTATATATATAATTTGTATTATGGATAAATCTTTCCATTTAGTAAAATTTAAAAATGTAAGAAACTTAGATAAATTTATTATTTTATTATAAAATTTATCTATCTTTCTTATTTAATACATTAATTTAATACATTAAATTATTGTATTTAGTTTAACCAATAATATTTAATTATTAATTTATATATATTTGATTCTCTTGAGTTCTCTTCGAGAAATCAAGAGTTATTATTTTAGAATTTTTATAATAAATAATAATTCAAATAAAATAATTAATTAATAAACAAAACCCTTTTAATAAAACATATTTTATAAATATTTGTGTCTTTTATTCCTTTTGTGTTATTGTTTATTATAAACTTTCTATAATAAACTCTATCTTATACTTAAGTTAAGTATAATTATTTATTTATATTATTTTATATTTATTTAATTATATTTAATTTTATTTTCTCAAATTAATGTTAATTAGCAATAATTAATGTTAATTTGTAGTTAAGAAATTATTTATAATTAATTTTATAAGTAATTTCTTACAATAATAACTCTTCTTTTTAGGAAGAAAATATTTTATAAATAATTTAATATGAATATAACAAAAAATAATAATTATAATTATAATGGAATAATTAAATTAAATAAATTCATTTTATATTATTTACGAAATTTTTTCTTTCTCTCAATTTAAATTTATAAATTTTTTTTTTTTGTTTATTTTTTATTTTTCTTTTCATTGTTTATGTTTGTTTATGTCATATATATATTATTTATTTTGTTTAATTTATTATTACATTGACTAACAATTCTTTATTATTATATATATTAAATATTATAACTTTATAATAATATGATAACACTTATTCTGTTTACTCTGCCTATTTACTTTTAAAAATAAGTCTTTATAAATTTCATAAAAATTAACAATATTACATACTAACTATTTTACTTTATTTTATTTTATATATCATGTTTATCTATTATAATATTATATTTATATTATATTTTAATATTATATAATTGTTTTTATATATAACATTATATACATTATATATATATATTTCTTATAAAAAAAAAAAAATAAAAAAAAAAAAAAAAAAAAAAAAAAAAAAAAAATAAAATAAAATAAGCAACAAACAAAGCAACAAAGCAGGAAACAAAACAAAACTAACAAATAAACAAACAAAAAACAAAAAATAAATAAAATAAATTAATAATTTAAAAGATAAGTTGTTCAGTTTTCTTTTCTTTAAAAATAAATAAAAATAAAAAATAAATAATTTAAATAATAATAATAATAATAATAATAATAAATAAATAAATAAATAAATAAAATTATAATTATGGTAAATAAAGTAATAATAATAATAAATAATAATAATAAAAAAAAGTTTTTAATATTGATCATACGAACGAAAATAAAATTTTAAAAATTATAAGATATATTTAAATATATAATTACAATGTTCTATGATCACATATAGATATTAACACGAGGGCTGAAGTGATATAAAAATTGAAATTCACTTCTATGTAATTGAAATAATATATTATTATTAATAATATAATTGTTAATTACTAATTGCCCTTTGTTAAAACAGATATCGGCAAAAGCTATATCTCGTTATATCTATAAAAAAAAAAAAAAAAAAAAAAAAAAAAAAAAAAAAAAAAAAAAAATACATATATATATATGTAATATAAAAATTATAAAATATTATTATTATTTATTTAATACATATTTCAAAATATACATATAAAATTTAATATAAAAAATTATAAAATATTATTATTTATTTATTTAATAAATAATTCATATGTATAATTTAAATTATTACTTATTTATTTATCTAATGAATAATATAACATATATATAATATAAATAATAAAATGTTATTATTTATTTAATAAATATGAAAAATATATAATATATAATATATAATTTAAAATTATTATTATTTTCATTCATTTAATGAATAATATACAATATATATATATATTGTAAAATTAATTATTATTATTATTATTTATTTATTTATTAATACAATATATATATAATATATAATATAAATTTATAAATTATTGTTCATTTAATTATTTATTTAAAATAAATTTTAATTCAAAATTTAAATTTCAATTTTTTAAATTGAAATTGCAATTAAATATTTATTTTAATTTTATTTAAATTTTATTTCTTTTTAATATTTCTTAATTTATTATTTCTTAAATTGTTCTTCTTTCATTGAACAATTCAAATGAAAAGGAGCAATGTAAAAAATACAAATAAATTTATTAATAATTCATTTACATTTCTTAGTTATTATAATTTATTTAATTTAATATTTATTTATTCATTTAATAATATAGTCATTTTATTTAACTTTATTTTTATTTATACATTTAATAATTATAGTTATTTTATTTAATTTTATAATTATTTATTCACTTATATTTATATATTAGTTTAGAAAACAATATTAAGGTTTTTCCCAAGTTAATTGGTTTTACTTAATATTGATTCATCTAGAGTTTTTCCGCTAATCTTTTCTCTAGATGTAAAAAAGTTAAGGTTAGCAAAACTTTTAATAAATTATTTAATTTTATTTTTTTTGGTTAATTATAATTTTTATTTTAAACTTACTACTTCCTATATAATAATGAATTTATACAAATTCATTAAGTAAAGGGAGCAATGTAAGAAACTTAGATAAATTTATTATTTTATTATAAAATTTATCTATCTTTCTTATTTAATACATTAATTTAATACATTAAATTATTGTATTTAGTTTAACCAATAATATTTAATTATTAATTTATATATATTTGATTCTCTTGAGTTCTCTTCGAGAAATCAAGAGTTATTATTTTAGAATTTTTATAATAAATAATAATTCAAATAAAATAATTAATTAATAAACAAAACCCTTTTAATAAAACATATTTTATAAATATTTGTGTCTTTTATTCCTTTTGTGTTATTGTTTATTATAAACTTTCTATAATAAACTCTATCTTATACTTAAGTTAAGTGTTAAGTATAATTATTTATTTATATTATTTTATATTTATTTAATTATATTTAATTTTATTTTCTCAAATTAATGTTAATTAGCAATAATTAATGTTAATTTGTAGTTAAGAAATTATTTATAATTAATTTTATAAGTAATTTCTTACAAAAAAAAGCAACTAAAGCATTGATGGTTTAGTGGTATAATTACCGCCTGCCACGCGGTAGACCCGGGTTCGATTCCCGGTCAATGCATTTGCCTTCATGGCTCAGTCGGCAGAGCATCCCCCTAGTAAGGGGAAGGTCATCGGTTCGATTCCGATTGAAGGCATTATTTTGTTTTAATGATTTTTTATAACTATTATTTTTATTAAAAACAGTTTATTAATTTTTTAATAAAATTATTTATTTATGATTATATTATACTTTAAAAATAAACATATATATTTATTACTTTAAATTTAGATTTTTTTTTTTTTTTTTAAGAATTTTATAGAATCAAAAACTAAAAATTAAGCAATAAATTTATTATTTAGATTAATTCAATTTAATATGTTGATATTAAATCTTACTAAGTCAAAAAAAGAAAATAAAATATTACTAAAATAAAATGGAATGAAATAAAATAAAATAAAAAAAAAAAAAAAAAAAAAAAAAAAAAAAAAAGAAATAAAGTAAAATAAATATAAATACATATTAATAAATATAAATAATTAAATAATTAAAAAATAATAAACAAAAGCATAAATAAAAATAAAAATAAAAATAAAAATAAAAATAAAAATAAAAATAAAAATAAAAATAAATATTAAAATAAAAATAAAAATAAAAATAAAAATAAAAATAAAAATAAAAATAAAAATAAAAATAAAAATAAAAATAAAAATAAAAATAAAAATAAAAATAAAAATAAAAATAAAAATAAAAATAAAAATAAAAATAAAAATAAAAATAAAAATAAAAATAAAAATAAAAATAAAAATAAAAATAAAAATAAAAATAAAAATAAAAATAAAAATAAAAATAAAAATAAAATAAACAACAACAAAAATAAAAACAACAACAAAAATAAAAACAACAACAAAAATAAAAATACAACAAAAAACAGAAAAAAAAAAATAATAAAAAAAAAAATAGATATATTAAATTTATTAATTACCAATATTATATTTTGTATTTTAAAAAATAGTAATTGCAAAATATGAATATCAAAATAGACTTCAATAAATACTCAATAGTATTCTTAATAATTTTTCCCTTTATATAAATTATAAAAACTTAATTCGAATAATTTTAATTGAAATACTTTTAATCTTACCATTTCTAAGGGCTTGTTAGTTATTTAGAAAATAGCAGCAAATTAAATAAGGCTCATTGGTCTAGTAGTATGATTCTCGCTTTGGGTGCGAGAGGTCCCGGGTTCAATTCCCGGATGAGCCCCTTTGTTTTTAGTTCTTATTTTTATTTTATTTATTTTATTACTTACTAATTAATAAATAATAATAATAATTATAATAATAATAATTATAATAATAATAATTATAATAATAATAATAATAATAAAATAGTAAAAGAAAAAAATATTTATAAATTTTAATGTGATATTAATATTAATAAAATAATTTCATAATAGCTATATTTATTATATTTGTTACAAAAATATCTATTTAAAAAGCTATTATAATATTAATATATTCAAATTATTATTTAATTGTTAAACAAAAAATAAACAATTTATATATAATATTAAATTATATAAAATTTAAACTTTTAAGTTATTCTAACTATTGTTTAAAAAAGTATTAAACTATAAATTTTATTAAATAATAAGGTATACAAGAATTTTATATTTATTCTATTTTATTAGATTAGGTTCTATAGTGTAGCGGTTAGCACATTGGACTTTGAATCCAATAACTCGAGTTCAAATCTCGATAGGACCTTTTATTTTTATTAAACAAAAAAAAAAAAAAAAAAAAAAAAATAGTAATAATAACAATAATATTAATAATTATAATAGTAATAATAATAATAATAAATATTTATTTTAACTGATATAAAATTACATAATTATAAGATATATATTATATTTATATTTATATTAATATTGTAAATTAGAAATATTCATATTTTTTCTTAATGCTTATATAAATATTTATATTTATTTTATAATTTATTTTTATTTTATTTTACTTAATTTTATTCTTTTATTATTTAAATTTTTTGATTTTTACTTAATATATTAATGTATAGATAAAATAAAGATATATATTAATCATGTAAAATTATTTAAATTTTAATATAAAAAATTATTAAAATTGTTTTTAAATTTACTAAAATCATAATTTGATAAAATAAAATATAAAAAGGCAAGACTCCCAGGCGGGGAATTGAACCCCGGTCTCCCGCGTGACAGGCGGGGATACTCACCACTATACTACCTGGGACTAATTCAATTATTATTTTCCATATCATATCATATGCTCTATGTCTACGAATTTTTTATTTATTATTTATTATTTTTTAAATATATTAAATTTCAAAAATATAATATTACAATGTTAAATAAAATATAAATATATATTATGTATTTTACTATTATTTAATATTAATTATAATAATGTAAAATATATATATAATATATATAATATATATATATAAAATATACCATATATATCATATATATGGTATATTTTTATAAATTTTAAATTTACTAGTTTTAATTAATTGAAATTTTTAAATATATAATTTTTATATAAATATTTTATTTATTGAATTTATTTATTATCATTTTATCTATAATTTCTATTTTCTTGGTATTATTGTTGTTATTATTTTATAAATTATTTTTTTAAAACCTTTAATATAGGAATCATAAATAATTTTATATTAATTATGAAGTATTGAAATATTTAAATTAATTTTTATTAATGTTTTTTTTTTTTTTATTCTTATTTTTAATTTTTCTATTTTTCTATTTTTCTATTTAATTCTCTGTGAATTTATATAAGTTTAAAATATATATCTTTTTCAATATAATAATAATTTCAGTGATTTATTATTTTTTTTTAATTAATTTTATTATTATTGTAAATTATTTTCTTTCTTATATAATAGTAATGATTAGTATTTACAATATATTTTTATTTTATTTTATTATTATCATTAATTTTTTAATAATTTTTATAATTTTTATTATACTTTATGTTATTTTATTTTTCTTTATTCGACTTTTTTATTTTTTTTAAAAAATAAAATACAAATAAAGTTTAATTTAATCCATCTTTCAACGTACTCATTTTATTTTTAATAGCCAATCCAGGCAGGCTCTGTTAGCTCAGTCGGTTAGAGCGTGGTGCTAATAACGCCAAGGTCGCAGGTTCGACCCCTGCACAGAGCACAATAAAAGCAAAATTGCCCGGCTAGCTCAATCGGTAGAGCGTGAGACTCTTAATCTCAAGGTTGTGGGTTCGACCCCCACGTTGGGCGATTCTATTCCTTTTTATAAGAGCTTTATTTCTATATTAATTTTTTTTTTTTTTATTTTTATTTTTATTTTTATTTTTATTTTTATTTTTATTCTTATTTTTATTTTTATTTTTATTTTTATTTTTATTTTTATTTTTATTTTTATTTTTATTTTTATTTTTATTTTTATTTTTATTTTTATTTTTATTTTTATTTTTATTTTTATTTTTATTATTATTATTTTTATTATTATTATTATTATTATTATTATTATTATTATTATTATTATTATTATTATTATTATTATAATTATTATTATTATTATTATTATTATTATTATTATTATTATTATTATTATTATTATTATTATTATTATTATTATTATTATTATTATTATTATTATTATTATTATTATTATTATTATTATTATTACTCTTAATTAAACCAAATTTTCTAAATTTTAATTTATGATAAAATATTTCTCCATAAAATCAAAAATTGAACATTATTTTATTTATTTTTATATATATAACTAATTTGAAATTTCTTAAATAACATTTTGAAAATAAAATAAAATAAAAAAATTTGAGATAAATTAAAAAAAAAAAAAAAAAAAAAAAAAAAAAAAAAAAAAAAAAAAAAAAAAAAAAAATTGAAAATAAAATAAAATAAAAAAAATTTGAGATAAATTAAAAAAAAAAAAAAAAAAAAAAAAAAAAAAAAAAAATAGAAACATATATAACTATTTAATTAAATAAATAATAAATAAAACTAATTATATAAATATAAATAAATTTTTATTAAAATATTTGGTAAACTTCAAATAAATTGTTATTTTTTATATGTTAACGAAATTTATGAAAAAACACATATAAAATTAATTATAATATATTAAAACAATTTTAAGTTATCTTTAAGAGTAAATATAGCAAGAAAAAAAATTTAAAGTAGGAAAAAAAAAGGCTAGAAAGCGTAGCCCTGTTAGCTCAGTTGGTAGAGCGTGCGGCTTTTAACCGCAAGGTCGGGGGTTCGAGCCCCCCATAGGGCGTAGCTCTTATGGCGCAATTGGCTAGCGCGTTCGGCTGTTAACCGAGAGGTTGGTGGTTCAAGCCCACCTAGGAGCGTTCTTTTTAAATTATTTTAATAAAATAAAATATAATTTTATTAATTTTTATTAATTTTGGTTTTCAACATTAACTAAATTGCCTATTTATTTAAATATTTTATAAAAATAATATAATATTCAAAGTCATCAATCATTAAAGACAAAGTAAGGTATAGTATTAAATGTATCCCCTATATTAATAATAAAAGTTACACTAAAATATAAATTTTATTCTATTAGTAATATATATTTTATTAAAAGAAAATTAATTTATTTATTTAAGAGTTATTTCAATATGGCTAATTGTAAATTAAAGTGTATTAATACTGTAAATAATAGTTTAAAATAAAAAGAAATATTAAAATGGAGAATCCGGGCGTCGATCCCGGTGCCTCTCGCATGCTAAGCGAGCGCTCTACCATTTGAGCTAATTCCCCTTTTCCTGCTTTTTTTTAAAATTCATTTTACTTGTGTATCAAAGTGAATAATAATAAATATGAATTTGACATTATAATTCATTATTCTTATTAATGAATATATATTAGTTTAATAGTACTTAAAAATAGTATATTACAATTTAATTTTTTTAAAAAAACAAATTTTATTTTTAATTTCTTATTATCATTATAAATTTAAATTTAGTAATTAATTTATATAATAATTAATAATTATTTGTTAACAAAATAAAGATACGTTATTATATACATTATTATGTATATAATAATATATAAATAATATAAAATAATATAATCTCTATTTAAAAATAAAGATAAAAATAAAAATAAAAAAATAAAAATAAAAATAAAAAAATAAAAATAAAAATAAAAAAATAAAAATAAAAATAAAAAAATAAAAATAAAAAAATAAAAATAAAAAAATAAAAATAAAAAAATAAAAATAAAAAAAATAAAAATAAAAAAAATAAAAATAAAAAAATAAAAAATAATATTAATAATTTTATAATAAAATTTATAAATATTTAAATTATATTCATTGAATCAATAAAAATATATATATATATATATATATTTTTTTTTTTTTTGAATTTTATATCTTTTAACTTGTTTTAAATGCCAATTGTAAAATAAACTAATATTATTTTAATAAATAAACATAACTATTATATCTATTTAAAGTAGTAAATAAATAATATTTTATTTTAATTAATAAATTAAAATAATTGAAAAATATTTGTATAAAGTAAAAATAATAAAATTAAAGTTTTGGATTCATTTTAAAAGTAAATATATTTCTATACGTCTCTAATAGTTTTTATTTAAGATATTTATATTATTAAAAAAAATAATATATTTTATAAATTTATAATTCTGATACTATTATTTTTATTTTTTATTTATTTAATATTTTTCATTGATTATTATTATTTTTATTGGTATTTTTCATTGATTATTATTATTATTATTATTATTATTATTATTATTATTATTATTATAATTATTATTATAATTATTATTATTATTATTATTATTATTATTATTATTATTATTATTATTATTATTATTATTATTATTATTATTATTATTATTATTATTACTTTTATTATTATTATTTTTAATATTATTAGAAAATAAAATGTTGTTTTATATATATATGTATGTGTATATTTAAAAATATATAATGCATAAATCTATTTAATAATTAATTATGAATTAATGATGCTAAAATGATTCATATAAAATAACTTCATTTAAAAATGAATTAATTTTAGAAAAAGTTAAAAAGTGCCGTTCCCAGGATTCGAACCTGGGTCGAGTCGGCCACAACGACTTATACTAAACCACTATACGAGAACGGCCAAAATCATTTTATTAATATTAGTTTTAAAAGTAAAAACTCAATTTGAATTGAATTCAATAGAAAAGTAAAAAACTAAATTAATATATAAATAATTAATAAAAACAATTAATACTAATAAATAATTTAAATAAAATTAAAAATTAAAATATTTATTTATTATATTATACTAAAATATAATAAATTGAAAAAATGCTTTTATTAAAATTTGTAATTTTATTAATAATAATTTTTTAAAATTTTAATTTCTAAATAAATTAATTATTAAATATTAATGTAAAATAAATTATAAAAATATAAAATAAAAAATGCGACCTCCGTGGCTTGAACACGGGACCTTTAGATCTTCAGTCTAACGCTCTCCCAGCTGAGCTAAGGTCGCTAAATATTAAATCCTTCGAACCGGAGTCGAACCAGTGACATGTTGATTACTATATAATTCTACAGTCAACCGCTCTACCAACTGAGCTATCGAAGGATCTTATAAAAATATGCCGAGGGACTAATATAAAATATATTTAGTGTATATTTCATAAAATTTACATTTTTATAGGCAATAATAATTAATAAAAGAATTAAATAACAATTGAATATTAATATTTTTACTTAAAATAAATTAATAATTAATAAATTAACTAAATTTATTAATATTTAGACTTATATGGTTTATATATGTATATATGTACGTTTTATATATATATATATATATTTATTTTTATAACATTAATTTTAAAGAAAAACAATTATAAATTCTTTTAAATTTTCTTTAAATACATTTTTAAAATTAAATATATTTGCTATTTATTTAATTTTTGTTATCAACAATAAATTTTAATATTACTTTTAATTGAATCGATATAAACAATTTATATTTATGTATTAATTCATTTAAATTTACTATAACTATTATTATTATAATTATTATTATTTTATTATTATTTTATTATTATTATTATTACTTTGATTATTATTATTACTTCTATTATAATTATAATTATTACTATTATTGCTATTACAATTATTACTTTTATTATTATTATAATTATTACTATTATTGCTATTACAATTTTTACTTTTATTAATATTTTTATTACTATTTTTATTACTATTTTTATTACTATTTTTATTACTATTTTTATTACTATTTTTATTACTATTTTTATTACTATTTTTATTATTTATTACTTTTATTCTTATTATTACTATTTTTATTATTATTACTTTTATTCTTATTATTACTTTTATTCTTATTATTACTTTTATTCTTATTATTATTATTATTATTATTAAAATTATTACTTTTATTATTATTTTTATTACTATTTTTATTATTATTATTACTATTTTTATTATTATTATTACTATTTTTATTATTATTATTACTATTTTTATTATTATTATTACTATTAAAATTATTACTTTTACTTTTATTATTATTATTACTTTTATTATTATTATTACTTTTATTATTATTATTACTTTTATTATTATTATTACTTTTATTATTATTATTACTTTTATTATTATTATTGTAGTATTTAATAATTTATTTATTTATTAAATCTATAATAACATTAATATTATTCATACATAGTTATTTAATATTTATATAATTATATCTCTAGTAATAAAAAATAAAAAAGATTATATATTTGCTCTAAATTTTAGTAAAAATGAACAGAGTGGGATTCGAACCCACGCCTACGAATAGATCACGGCCTTAACGTGACGCCTTAGACCAACTCGGCCATCTGTCCAAGTTGAAGTTTTTTTATTTAAATTTTCTTTTCTACCAATACTAAATTATCTATATACAATACCAGTGATATATACATTATCATAATGACAGTTAATATAGAAAACAACTTTAAAAACTAAAATAAAATTAATAATTTTATAGTTAGTAATTATAATAAAATATACATAAAAATTTTAAAGCAAAATTTTGAAAAAAATTAAAAATTATTCCGCATCGGGGAATCGAACCCCGGCCGCCACGGTGAAAGCGTGGAATCCTAGCCACTGGACCAATGCGGATTTCGTTGTAAAATTTATAAA
>JACVTC010000328.1:20000-40000 GCA_016946835.1 Neocallimastix lanati (nom. inval.)
ATTGAGCTAGCCGGGCAAATGAAATGCTCTGTGCAGGGGTCGAACCTGCGACCTTGGCGTTATTAGCACCACGCTCTAACCGACTGAGCTAACAGAGCTACTTCTGATTTTTTTTGATATTTATTTTTGAAATAGGATATAAAATATTATATCAAATTGTATATCATTACATAATATAATATTTTTAAATTTAATCACAAATAATATCAAATATGTTTATATTAAATTAAAATAATATTAATATTATCAGTAATATTAATAGTATTAATTTTATTTTATATTTCATTATTACTATTAGAACTCTCAAATTAAATGAAATATTATATTTTCTATAAATTATTTATATTAACGTGACACTATTAAATTAAAAAAAAAAAAAAAAAAAAAAAAAAAAAAAAAAAAAAAACATATATATATTTATATTCTTTTATTTAATTCCGAATAATTCTATTGAAAATTTATTAAAATAATTATGAAAAGTATTAACATATATTACTTTAATTCAATTTTTATTATTGCTATAAAAATATATTTATAATTTTTTAACTGAACTTCTTAAAAATAGAATGAAATTTTATAATTACAAAATTCTTATTATTCTTATTTATATTTTTATTTTTAATATTTGTTATATAAACTAAACTTTATATCAGATGTTTTTTAAAATTTTGTTAAATTTTTACTTTTTTTTTTTTTTTATTTTGCTTAATCTTTATTATTAATAATAAATAAATATAGAGAATATTTTCATTGGTAAATATAAATAATTGTATTTAATTAATAATTAATCATTATTAATTATATTATTTTAATTGATAATATAGAATCAATAAATGAATTAAAATTTTCTTAATTATCTAAAAAGATTTAAGGAAAATAAAACAGAAATATTAAAATTTTTAAATGCGGGCTGTTAGTTCAGTTGGATAGAACGCTTGACTACGGATCAAGAGGTCGCAGGTTCAAGTCCTGCATAGCTCGTTTTGATTTCGTGGTGTAGTCGGTTATCACGTCTGTCTAACACACAGACGGTCCCCGGTTCGAATCCGGGCGAAATCATTTTTGTTTATTTTTATTATTTTTATTATTTTCAACTAAATTTTAATTATTTATTATTATTTTTTATATTTTATTTTCTTATATTCTATAATAAAAGGAATGAATATATATATATATTAAATATAAACCAACTTTTATTTTAATATATTAAAAAAAAAAAAAAAAAAGTAAAAATAACTGCCAAGAGTGAGGTTCGAACTCACGCCTCTTTCGAGACCGCATCTTAAGTGCGGCGCCTTAGACCGACTCGGCCATCTTGGCTAAATATTAAAATTTTATGAATGTTCAAAAATTTTTAAGATAGGTTACTTTTCTATATAAATATATATATATATATATTTTTTTTTTTTTGTAGCTTTTTAATCTTTATATTATCTTAATTATTATATAAATTATTATTAATTTATATATATATATATATTAAAATATTAACTTTTTAAACGTATTTCTTATTTTGATAAAATTTAAATTTATTTATTAACAATAACTATATTAATATATAAATTCAGTATAATTTAATACATTAAAACTAATTATTAAATTAATATTAAATTAAATAATAACATTTGTAGAATATAACATATTATTAAACAAATTTATTATTAAAAAGTAAAAATAATTATATAAAGCTATAAAAAAATAATTTAGTAACATATTATTTAGCATCTAGTATTTCATAATTTATTTTTTCCTTTATATGCAAAGATTTACTGAAAATACCATAAAATTTTTAATTTATATATTAAAATATTATTTTTCATTTATATTTTTAAATTATTACCTTATATTATTATTTACCATTAACGTTTTATTAAAAATTAATAATAATAAAGACTATATATTTATATATATAATTTGTATTATGGATAAATCTTTCCATTTAGTAAAATTTAAAAAAAGCAACTAAAGCATTGATGGTTTAGTGGTATAATTACCGCCTGCCACGCGGTAGACCCGGGTTCGATTCCCGGTCAATGCATTTGCCTTCATGGCTCAGTCGGCAGAGCATCCCCCTAGTAAGGGGAAGGTCATCGGTTCGATTCCGATTGAAGGCATTATTTTGTTTTAATGATTTTTTATAACTATTATTTTTATTAAAAACAGTTTATTAATTTTTTAATAAAATTATTTATTTATGATTATATTATACTTTAAAAATAAACATATATATTTATTACTTTAAATTTAGATTTTTTTTTTTTTTTTTAAGAATTTTATAGAATCAAAAACTAAAAATTAAGCAATAAATTTATTATTTAGATTAATTCAATTTAATATGTTGATATTAAATCTTACTAAGTCAAAAAAAGAAAATAAAATATTACTAAAATAAAATGGAATGAAATAAAATAAAATAAAAAAAAAAAAAAAAAAAAAAAAAAAAAAAAAGAAATAAAGTAAAATAAATATAAATACATATTAATAAATATAAATAATTAAATAATTAAAAAATAATAAACAAAAGCATAAATAAAAATAAAAATAAAAATAAAAATAAAAATAAAAATAAAAATAAAAATAAAAATAAATATTAAAATAAAAATAAAAATAAAAATAAAAATAAAAATAAAAATAAAAATAAAAATAAAAATAAAAATAAAAATAAAAATAAAAATAAAAATAAAAATAAAAATAAAAATAAAAATAAAAATAAAAATAAAAATAAAAATAAAAATAAAAATAAAAATAAAAATAAAAATAAAAATAAAAATAAAAATAAAAATAAAAATAAAAATAAAAATAAAAATAAAAATAAAACAACAACAAAAATAAAAACAACAACAAAAATAAAAACAACAACAAAAATAAAAACAACAACAAAAATAAAAATACAACAAAAAACAGAAAAAAAAAAATAATAAAAAAAAAAATAGATATATTAAATTTATTAATTACCAATATTATATTTTGTATTTTAAAAAATAGTAATTGCAAAATATGAATATCAAAATAGACTTCAATAAATACTCAATAGTATTCTTAATAATTTTTCCCTTTATATAAATTATAAAAACTTAATTCGAATAATTTTAATTGAAATACTTTTAATCTTACCATTTCTAAGGGCTTGTTAGTTATTTAGAAAATAGCAGCAAATTAAATAAGGCTCATTGGTCTAGTAGTATGATTCTCGCTTTGGGTGCGAGAGGTCCCGGGTTCAATTCCCGGATGAGCCCCTTTGTTTTTAGTTCTTATTTTTATTTTATTTATTTTATTACTTACTAATTAATAAATAATAATAATAATTATAATAATAATAATTATAATAATAATAATTATAATAATAATAATAATAATAAAATAGTAAAAGAAAAAAATATTTATAAATTTTAATGTGATATTAATATTAATAAAATAATTTCATAATAGCTATATTTATTATATTTGTTACAAAAATATCTATTTAAAAAGCTATTATAATATTAATATATTCAAATTATTATTTAATTGTTAAACAAAAAATAAACAATTTATATATAATATTAAATTATATAAAATTTAAACTTTTAAGTTATTCTAACTATTGTTTAAAAAAGTATTAAACTATAAATTTTATTAAATAATAAGGTATACAAGAATTTTATATTTATTCTATTTTATTAGATTAGGTTCTATAGTGTAGCGGTTAGCACATTGGACTTTGAATCCAATAACTCGAGTTCAAATCTCGATAGGACCTTTTATTTTTATTAAACAAAAAAAAAAAAAAAAAAAAAAAATAGTAATAATAACAATAATATTAATAATTATAATAGTAATAATAATAATAATAAATATTTATTTTAACTGATATAAAATTACATAATTATAAGATATATATTATATTTATATTTATATTAATATTGTAAATTAGAAATATTCATATTTTTTCTTAATGCTTATATAAATATTTATATTTATTTTATAATTTATTTTTATTTTATTTTACTTAATTTTATTCTTTTATTATTTAAATTTTTTGATTTTTACTTAATATATTAATGTATAGATAAAATAAAGATATATATTAATCATGTAAAATTATTTAAATTTTAATATAAAAAATTATTAAAATTGTTTTTAAATTTACTAAAATCATAATTTGATAAAATAAAATATAAAAAGGCAAGACTCCCAGGCGGGGAATTGAACCCCGGTCTCCCGCGTGACAGGCGGGGATACTCACCACTATACTACCTGGGACTAATTCAATTATTATTTTCCATATCATATCATATGCTCTATGTCTACGAATTTTTTATTTATTATTTATTATTTTTTAAATATATTAAATTTCAAAAATATAATATTACAATGTTAAATAAAATATAAATATATATTATGTATTTTACTATTATTTAATATTAATTATAATAATGTAAAATATATATATAATATATATAATATATATATATAAAATATACCATATATATCATATATATGGTATATTTTTATAAATTTTAAATTTACTAGTTTTAATTAATTGAAATTTTTAAATATATAATTTTTATATAAATATTTTATTTATTGAATTTATTTATTATCATTTTATCTATAATTTCTATTTTCTTGGTATTATTGTTGTTATTATTTTATAAATTATTTTTTTAAAACCTTTAATATAGGAATCATAAATAATTTTATATTAATTATGAAGTATTGAAATATTTAAATTAATTTTTATTAATGTTTTTTTTTTTTTTATTCTTATTTTTAATTTTTCTATTTTTCTATTTTTCTATTTAATTCTCTGTGAATTTATATAAGTTTAAAATATATATCTTTTTCAATATAATAATAATTTCAGTGATTTATTATTTTTTTTTAATTAATTTTATTATTATTGTAAATTATTTTCTTTCTTATATAATAGTAATGATTAGTATTTACAATATATTTTTATTTTATTTTATTATTATCATTAATTTTTTAATAATTTTTATAATTTTTATTATACTTTATGTTATTTTATTTTTCTTTATTCGACTTTTTTATTTTTTTTAAAAAATAAAATACAAATAAAGTTTAATTTAATCCATCTTTCAACGTACTCATTTTATTTTTAATAGCCAATCCAGGCAGGCTCTGTTAGCTCAGTCGGTTAGAGCGTGGTGCTAATAACGCCAAGGTCGCAGGTTCGACCCCTGCACAGAGCACAATAAAAGCAAAATTGCCCGGCTAGCTCAATCGGTAGAGCGTGAGACTCTTAATCTCAAGGTTGTGGGTTCGACCCCCACGTTGGGCGATTCTATTCCTTTTTATAAGAGCTTTATTTCTATATTAATTTTTTTTTTTTTTATTTTTATTTTTATTTTTATTTTTATTTTTATTTTTATTCTTATTTTTATTTTTATTTTTATTTTTATTTTTATTTTTATTTTTATTTTTATTTTTATTTTTATTTTTATTTTTATTTTTATTTTTATTTTTATTTTTATTTTTATTTTTATTTTTATTATTATTATTTTTATTATTATTATTATTATTATTATTATTATTATTATTATTATTATTATTATTATTATTATTATTATATTATTATTATTATTATTATTATTATTATTATTATTATTATTATTATTATTATTATTATTATTATTATTATTATTATTATTATTATTATTATTATTATTATTATTATTATTATTATTATTACTCTTAATTAAACCAAATTTTCTAAATTTTAATTTATGATAAAATATTTCTCCATAAAATCAAAAATTGAACATTATTTTATTTATTTTTATATATATAACTAATTTGAAATTTCTTAAATAACATTTTGAAAATAAAATAAAATAAAAAAATTTGAGATAAATTAAAAAAAAAAAAAAAAAAAAAAAAAAAAAAAAAAAAAAAAAAAAAAAAAAAAAATTGAAAATAAAATAAAATAAAAAAAATTTGAGATAAATTAAAAAAAAAAAAAAAAAAAAAAAAAAAAAAAAAATAGAAACATATATAACTATTTAATTAAATAAATAATAAATAAAACTAATTATATAAATATAAATAAATTTTTATTAAAATATTTGGTAAACTTCAAATAAATTGTTATTTTTTATATGTTAACGAAATTTATGAAAAAACACATATAAAATTAATTATAATATATTAAAACAATTTTAAGTTATCTTTAAGAGTAAATATAGCAAGAAAAAAAATTTAAAGTAGGAAAAAAAAAGGCTAGAAAGCGTAGCCCTGTTAGCTCAGTTGGTAGAGCGTGCGGCTTTTAACCGCAAGGTCGGGGGTTCGAGCCCCCCATAGGGCGTAGCTCTTATGGCGCAATTGGCTAGCGCGTTCGGCTGTTAACCGAGAGGTTGGTGGTTCAAGCCCACCTAGGAGCGTTCTTTTTAAATTATTTTAATAAAATAAAATATAATTTTATTAATTTTTATTAATTTTGGTTTTCAACATTAACTAAATTGCCTATTTATTTAAATATTTTATAAAAATAATATAATATTCAAAGTCATCAATCATTAAAGACAAAGTAAGGTATAGTATTAAATGTATCCCCTATATTAATAATAAAAGTTACACTAAAATATAAATTTTATTCTATTAGTAATATATATTTTATTAAAAGAAAATTAATTTATTTATTTAAGAGTTATTTCAATATGGCTAATTGTAAATTAAAGTGTATTAATACTGTAAATAATAGTTTAAAATAAAAAGAAATATTAAAATGGAGAATCCGGGCGTCGATCCCGGTGCCTCTCGCATGCTAAGCGAGCGCTCTACCATTTGAGCTAATTCCCCTTTTCCTGCTTTTTTTTAAAATTCATTTTACTTGTGTATCAAAGTGAATAATAATAAATATGAATTTGACATTATAATTCATTATTCTTATTAATGAATATATATTAGTTTAATAGTACTTAAAAATAGTATATTACAATTTAATTTTTTTAAAAAAACAAATTTTATTTTTAATTTCTTATTATCATTATAAATTTAAATTTAGTAATTAATTTATATAATAATTAATAATTATTTGTTAACAAAATAAAGATACGTTATTATATACATTATTATGTATATAATAATATATAAATAATATAAAATAATATAATCTCTATTTAAAAATAAAGATAAAAATAAAAATAAAAAAATAAAAATAAAAATAAAAAAATAAAAATAAAAATAAAAAAATAAAAATAAAAATAAAAAAATAAAAATAAAAAAATAAAAATAAAAAAATAAAAATAAAAAAATAAAAATAAAAAAAATAAAAATAAAAAAAATAAAAATAAAAAAATAAAAAATAATATTAATAATTTTATAATAAAATTTATAAATATTTAAATTATATTCATTGAATCAATAAAAATATATATATATATATATATATTTTTTTTTTTTTTGAATTTTATATCTTTTAACTTGTTTTAAATGCCAATTGTAAAATAAACTAATATTATTTTAATAAATAAACATAACTATTATATCTATTTAAAGTAGTAAATAAATAATATTTTATTTTAATTAATAAATTAAAATAATTGAAAAATATTTGTATAAAGTAAAAATAATAAAATTAAAGTTTTGGATTCATTTTAAAAGTAAATATATTTCTATACGTCTCTAATAGTTTTTATTTAAGATATTTATATTATTAAAAAAAATAATATATTTTATAAATTTATAATTCTGATACTATTATTTTTATTTTTTATTTATTTAATATTTTTCATTGATTATTATTATTTTTATTGGTATTTTTCATTGATTATTATTATTATTATTATTATTATTATTATTATTATTATTATTATAATTATTATTATAATTATTATTATTATTATTATTATTATTATTATTATTATTATTATTATTATTATTATTATTATTATTATTATTATTATTATTATTATTACTTTTATTATTATTATTTTTAATATTATTAGAAAATAAAATGTTGTTTTATATATATATGTATGTGTATATTTAAAAATATATAATGCATAAATCTATTTAATAATTAATTATGAATTAATGATGCTAAAATGATTCATATAAAATAACTTCATTTAAAAATGAATTAATTTTAGAAAAAGTTAAAAAGTGCCGTTCCCAGGATTCGAACCTGGGTCGAGTCGGCCACAACGACTTATACTAAACCACTATACGAGAACGGCCAAAATCATTTTATTAATATTAGTTTTAAAAGTAAAAACTCAATTTGAATTGAATTCAATAGAAAAGTAAAAAACTAAATTAATATATAAATAATTAATAAAAACAATTAATACTAATAAATAATTTAAATAAAATTAAAAATTAAAATATTTATTTATTATATTATACTAAAATATAATAAATTGAAAAAATGCTTTTATTAAAATTTGTAATTTTATTAATAATAATTTTTTAAAATTTTAATTTCTAAATAAATTAATTATTAAATATTAATGTAAAATAAATTATAAAAATATAAAATAAAAAATGCGACCTCCGTGGCTTGAACACGGGACCTTTAGATCTTCAGTCTAACGCTCTCCCAGCTGAGCTAAGGTCGCTAAATATTAAATCCTTCGAACCGGAGTCGAACCAGTGACATGTTGATTACTATATAATTCTACAGTCAACCGCTCTACCAACTGAGCTATCGAAGGATCTTATAAAAATATGCCGAGGGACTAATATAAAATATATTTAGTGTATATTTCATAAAATTTACATTTTTATAGGCAATAATAATTAATAAAAGAATTAAATAACAATTGAATATTAATATTTTTACTTAAAATAAATTAATAATTAATAAATTAACTAAATTTATTAATATTTAGACTTATATGGTTTATATATGTATATATGTACGTTTTATATATATATATATATATTTATTTTTATAACATTAATTTTAAAGAAAAACAATTATAAATTCTTTTAAATTTTCTTTAAATACATTTTTAAAATTAAATATATTTGCTATTTATTTAATTTTTGTTATCAACAATAAATTTTAATATTACTTTTAATTGAATCGATATAAACAATTTATATTTATGTATTAATTCATTTAAATTTACTATAACTATTATTATTATAATTATTATTATTTTATTATTATTTTATTATTATTATTATTACTTTGATTATTATTATTACTTCTATTATAATTATAATTATTACTATTATTGCTATTACAATTATTACTTTTATTATTATTATAATTATTACTATTATTGCTATTACAATTTTTACTTTTATTAATATTTTTATTACTATTTTTATTACTATTTTTATTACTATTTTTATTACTATTTTTATTACTATTTTTATTACTATTTTTATTACTATTTTTATTATTTATTACTTTTATTCTTATTATTACTATTTTTATTATTATTACTTTTATTCTTATTATTACTTTTATTCTTATTATTACTTTTATTCTTATTATTATTATTATTATTATTAAAATTATTACTTTTATTATTATTTTTATTACTATTTTTATTATTATTATTACTATTTTTATTATTATTATTACTATTTTTATTATTATTATTACTATTTTTATTATTATTATTACTATTAAAATTATTACTTTTACTTTTATTATTATTATTACTTTTATTATTATTATTACTTTTATTATTATTATTACTTTTATTATTATTATTACTTTTATTATTATTATTACTTTTATTATTATTATTGTAGTATTTAATAATTTATTTATTTATTAAATCTATAATAACATTAATATTATTCATACATAGTTATTTAATATTTATATAATTATATCTCTAGTAATAAAAAATAAAAAAGATTATATATTTGCTCTAAATTTTAGTAAAAATGAACAGAGTGGGATTCGAACCCACGCCTACGAATAGATCACGGCCTTAACGTGACGCCTTAGACCAACTCGGCCATCTGTCCAAGTTGAAGTTTTTTTATTTAAATTTTCTTTTCTACCAATACTAAATTATCTATATACAATACCAGTGATATATACATTATCATAATGACAGTTAATATAGAAAACAACTTTAAAAACTAAAATAAAATTAATAATTTTATAGTTAGTAATTATAATAAAATATACATAAAAATTTTAAAGCAAAATTTTGAAAAAAATTAAAAATTATTCCGCATCGGGGAATCGAACCCCGGCCGCCACGGTGAAAGCGTGGAATCCTAGCCACTGGACCAATGCGGATTTCGTTGTAAAATTTATAAATGCTTATTTTTTAAAATTCATTTTACTTGTGTATCAAAGTGAATAATAATAAATATGAATTTGACATTATAATTCATTATTCTTATTAATGAATATATATTAGTTTAATAGTACTTAAAAATAGTATATTACAATTTAATTTTTTTAAAAAAACAAATTTTATTTTTAATTTCTTATTATCATTATAAATTTAAATTTAGTAATTAATTTATATAATAATTAATAATTATTTGTTAACAAAATAAAGATACGTTATTATATACATTATTATGTATATAATAATATATAAATAATATAAAATAATATAATCTCTATTTAAAAATAAAGATAAAAATAAAAATAAAAAAATAAAAATAAAAATAAAAAAATAAAAATAAAAATAAAAAATAAAAATAAAAATAAAAAAATAAAAATAAAAAAATAAAAATAAAAAAATAAAAATAAAAAAATAAAAATAAAAAAAATAAAAATAAAAAAAATAAAAATAAAAAAATAAAAAATAATATTAATAATTTTATAATAAAATTTATAAATATTTAAATTATATTCATTGAATCAATAAAAATATATATATATATATATATATTTTTTTTTTTTTTGAATTTTATATCTTTTAACTTGTTTTAAATGCCAATTGTAAAATAAACTAATATTATTTTAATAAATAAACATAACTATTATATCTATTTAAAGTAGTAAATAAATAATATTTTATTTTAATTAATAAATTAAAATAATTGAAAAATATTTGTATAAAGTAAAAATAATAAAATTAAAGTTTTGGATTCATTTTAAAAGTAAATATATTTCTATACGTCTCTAATAGTTTTTATTTAAGATATTTATATTATTAAAAAAAATAATATATTTTATAAATTTATAATTCTGATACTATTATTTTTATTTTTTATTTATTTAATATTTTTCATTGATTATTATTATTTTTATTGGTATTTTTCATTGATTATTATTATTATTATTATTATTATTATTATTATTATTATTATTATAATTATTATTATAATTATTATTATTATTATTATTATTATTATTATTATTATTATTATTATTATTATTATTATTATTATTATTATTATTATTATTATTATTACTTTTATTATTATTATTTTTAATATTATTAGAAAATAAAATGTTGTTTTATATATATATGTATGTGTATATTTAAAAATATATAATGCATAAATCTATTTAATAATTAATTATGAATTAATGATGCTAAAATGATTCATATAAAATAACTTCATTTAAAAATGAATTAATTTTAGAAAAAGTTAAAAAGTGCCGTTCCCAGGATTCGAACCTGGGTCGAGTCGGCCACAACGACTTATACTAAACCACTATACGAGAACGGCCAAAATCATTTTATTAATATTAGTTTTAAAAGTAAAAACTCAATTTGAATTGAATTCAATAGAAAAGTAAAAAACTAAATTAATATATAAATAATTAATAAAAACAATTAATACTAATAAATAATTTAAATAAAATTAAAAATTAAAATATTTATTTATTATATTATACTAAAATATAATAAATTGAAAAAATGCTTTTATTAAAATTTGTAATTTTATTAATAATAATTTTTTAAAATTTTAATTTCTAAATAAATTAATTATTAAATATTAATGTAAAATAAATTATAAAAATATAAAATAAAAAATGCGACCTCCGTGGCTTGAACACGGGACCTTTAGATCTTCAGTCTAACGCTCTCCCAGCTGAGCTAAGGTCGCTAAATATTAAATCCTTCGAACCGGAGTCGAACCAGTGACATGTTGATTACTATATAATTCTACAGTCAACCGCTCTACCAACTGAGCTATCGAAGGATCTTATAAAAATATGCCGAGGGACTAATATAAAATATATTTAGTGTATATTTCATAAAATTTACATTTTTATAGGCAATAATAATTAATAAAAGAATTAAATAACAATTGAATATTAATATTTTTACTTAAAATAAATTAATAATTAATAAATTAACTAAATTTATTAATATTTAGACTTATATGGTTTATATATGTATATATGTACGTTTTATATATATATATATATATTTATTTTTATAACATTAATTTTAAAGAAAAACAATTATAAATTCTTTTAAATTTTCTTTAAATACATTTTTAAAATTAAATATATTTGCTATTTATTTAATTTTTGTTATCAACAATAAATTTTAATATTACTTTTAATTGAATCGATATAAACAATTTATATTTATGTATTAATTCATTTAAATTTACTATAACTATTATTATTATAATTATTATTATTTTATTATTATTTTATTATTATTATTATTACTTTGATTATTATTATTACTTCTATTATAATTATAATTATTACTATTATTGCTATTACAATTATTACTTTTATTATTATTATAATTATTACTATTATTGCTATTACAATTTTTACTTTTATTAATATTTTTATTACTATTTTTATTACTATTTTTATTACTATTTTTATTACTATTTTTATTACTATTTTTATTACTATTTTTATTACTATTTTTATTATTTATTACTTTTATTCTTATTATTACTATTTTTATTATTATTACTTTTATTCTTATTATTACTTTTATTCTTATTATTACTTTTATTCTTATTATTATTATTATTATTATTAAAATTATTACTTTTATTATTATTTTTATTACTATTTTTATTATTATTATTACTATTTTTATTATTATTATTACTATTTTTATTATTATTATTACTATTTTTATTATTATTATTACTATTAAAATTATTACTTTTACTTTTATTATTATTATTACTTTTATTATTATTATTACTTTTATTATTATTATTACTTTTATTATTATTATTACTTTTATTATTATTATTACTTTATTATTATTATTGTAGTATTTAATAATTTATTTATTTATTAAATCTATAATAACATTAATATTATTCATACATAGTTATTTAATATTTATATAATTATATCTCTAGTAATAAAAAATAAAAAAGATTATATATTTGCTCTAAATTTTAGTAAAAATGAACAGAGTGGGATTCGAACCCACGCCTACGAATAGATCACGGCCTTAACGTGACGCCTTAGACCAACTCGGCCATCTGTCCAAGTTGAAGTTTTTTTATTTAAATTTTCTTTTCTACCAATACTAAATTATCTATATACAATACCAGTGATATATACATTATCATAATGACAGTTAATATAGAAAACAACTTTAAAAACTAAAATAAAATTAATAATTTTATAGTTAGTAATTATAATAAAATATACATAAAAATTTTAAAGCAAAATTTTGAAAAAAATTAAAAATTATTCCGCATCGGGGAATCGAACCCCGGCCGCCACGGTGAAAGCGTGGAATCCTAGCCACTGGACCAATGCGGATTTCGTTGTAAAATTGATAAGAATGTACTAAATAATGCATTCTTAATTAAATCTACGATTTATTTCTAATACATTATGTGTACATTATTATTTTTGTACTTTAATAAATTTTTAAATCCAAAGATCAAAAATTAAATCAAAAATTATATTAAACTTTATATTTTTATATTAAATCTTATATTAATAGTAATATTTTTATATATTTAAAACTTATATTAGCAATATTAATAATAAATCTTATTTTTTTTTATATTAATAATGAAAATTTATATTAATAATATTTTTATATATTGATAATTAAAAATTTATATATTATATTTTAACTTTTTATTATAAAATTTTATATCGAAATGTTTTATTTTATATTGAAAAATATTTTATTTTATTAAAAACCTTTATATTAGAATAGTATTTTTATTTTTATTTGAATATTTTAACAGATTGTAATAAAAATTATAGCCAATTAAATAAATTCTTATTAGTAATATTTTAGATATTTTTAAATAAATAAATAAAAAAAAAAAAAAAAAAAAAAAAAAAAAAAAAAAAAAAAAAAAAAAAATGTTTTATTAATATTATAAATGTATTTTATTTATATTGTTATAATTAAATTTTATATAATTAATTATAAAAATCAATTTAAATTTAATAGTTTTTAAAAAAAAAAATAAATAAAATGTAATTTAGTGGCAAGAACAACTTTTATGCCTTGAAAAAAAGTATAAATAGTTGTAAATTTTGCTACTAATTTTTAAATATCATCAAATAAAATCAAATAAATTTAATAAATAAATAAATAATAAATAAATAAATAAAATTTGTGTTTCCTTACTTTATTTTTATTTAATTCTCTAAAACCTTAACATTTATATGGTGGAGATATCGGGGAATTAAATAGAAATAATAGTAAATAACATAGATTTTTTTTTTTAATTTTTTTTTTTATTTTATATTGATAAACAAGTAAGTCGTTAATCCTTTGATTAACCCATGGCGCTTGTTTGATATATATATATAAAAAAAATTTTTTTTAAATAAGTAAAATTAAGATTCTAAAAAAACAAATTTTGTAAAATTATAACAAGGAGCGGATAGAGCTCATACACAGTGTATTCTCAGATAGCAACAAATTAACTCTATTCATAGTAGGTTATTGAATAGTAGTTAATTTGGAGATTAATTGGAAAGTAGACGAAGGTATTTGGTTACCGACCCGGTAATAATAGTTCAACCTTCAACGTTTCAACACACGAAGGTGCGGGTACTTTCCAAGCACTGGCGAATAAGGAGCTTACGTCACCGAAGGCGTAAGATTGTTTTTTTTATATAATTTTTTTTACTTTTCTTTGTGCTAGTTATAAGGCACTTTATTATATAAAGTATCAGACTTTGGCTAACTTCGCCATTTAAATTTTTTTTATTTTTTTTTATTACTGGTACTTTATTTGTTATATAATTCCTGTAATAGAATCTTAATTTACTTTGAAAATATTGTGTTTTTAGTTAATTTTTATTAGTTAATAAAAATATTATTGAATACTTTTAAAATTTTTTTATTCCGTACATAGATTATCGGATTAAGTTTATCCTACATAGTAATTGGGCTAGTGGGCTCTGAACTGCTATATTTTATATTGAATATAGTAATCGTGGCACACGCGTGGCATGACACCATTAGGTAAGCTGCACGTCAGACAGTGTGTACTATCAGATTGTACGACAATAAAGATTATTTTTTTGTATTTAATAATTATAATTAATTAATAATTTTATTAGCTATAACAATACAATATTTATCGTTTAAAAAGAAAAATTTTTGAAAGGTGAAAATAATAAATAAAACTTTGCTTCTAAATTTATTACTACAAATATACTAAATTACAAAATTCAAGTGGTCGATAAAGATTTCGAGCTTGAAAAATATTCTATTAAGTTGTCGATAAAGATTTCGAACTTAAAATTATTCTATTAAGTTGTCGATAAAGATTTCGAACTTAAAATTATTCTTAAAAAAGTAGTCGAAAAGAACCTCGTGCTTTATAATTTCTACTAAGTTGTCGATAAGGATTTCGAGCTTATACTTACTAAAGAAAGCAAATAAAATTATTATTTTCAAAAATTACTAAGATATATTGTTTTAAAATTTGATTCGATATTAAATTACTTGTTAAATTATATTTTTAAAGTTGGACTTTCAAATTTATTCGTATTTAATAACCTCGTTAATTTACAATAAAAAAATTATTAACTAAAAACGAAATGTCTACTAAAAGTACTTTAAGTTTTAAAGAATTAAAGAAAGAATTACGAGACATAGTGAAGCTTAGCAAGGACAATTTAGATATAAAGTCCTGGGCTACTGAATTAAAACTTTGGATCAAGATACAAGGTATCACAGATCCGGAAACAATATTTAATGCTTGTTTACTTACCAGCTCTGGTGAAGTACAACGCGTTATTGAAGATTTGGGAGAAGATAGTGATGATGAAAGTGATGATTCATCAGATGAAGAAGAAGATGATGATGAAGAAGAAAATGTTGATGATGATATTAAATTTCCTTCTCTTGAAAAAATTATTTCAAGTCTTGAAAATTTTTACGGTATTAAAGAAGACCAAAATTTACTTCTTAAAGAACTTCGTGCAATGCGAATTAAAAGAAACGAAAAGATTAAAGACTTTAATGTAAGATATAGAACTTTGTACACTAAACTTGATAAAAAGAGAAGAAAGCGCATTGGTGTACTAGATTATATTGATTCTATTCAAAATAATTATGAAGCCTGGAAGAAATTATCCCTTAAAGATGATATAAGTATGGAGAAAGCTTTCAAAATTGCCGAGAAAGTAGATAGACTTTCTGTAAGGAACAATAATATTAATACCTATAATGTTAATAATTCCCAGCATAATCAAAATAATCAAAACAGTACTACTTCAAGACTTTATCCTAAAAGAAGAAACGAAACTTTCCAAACAAGTCAAACAAATAATAAACTGAAACCTCAAGATATTATAGAAGAATCAACCCAGAAAATGAGAAATTTATCTGTTAAAACTTGCTTCTTCTGTAAGGAAGAAGGTCATTACTCATACTATTGCCCTCAATTAAATAAGATTATGGAAAAAAATAAAAAAGAAATATATTCCAAAAAGTCTTTAAACTTCTAAATGGGAGCAGAAGCACTCCCAATGACAAAACAATAGCTTCATTAAATAATTTACAAAATAATACTTTTACTAAGAATACTCCAATTGATAATAATTCCTTTAATGAAGAATCTGAAGAATCTGATTTTAGTGACACAACTGAAAGTGAGGATGATATCATTATAAATGCTATAAAAAGAAAAATGAATGATAATAACAGCGAAAAAGAAGAAAATAATTCCAAGAAAGTACATAAAAGTTTAAAAGATAATCCACGTCCTTTTGCAACTCCTGCTTTAAGAAAGAAGAAAGAAAATGAGCTGCATAATAAACCAAATAAAGTTTATAAAAATCAAATACTTCCTTCAATTTTAACTCAACCAAATATTAACAAAGAAAAACAAAAAGAAAAGGAATTAAGAAATATAACAAGAGTAAGAGAAAGTAAAGAAGAAAACAACAATTATTCATCAAAAGGAAAGGAAAAAGTTGAATCTGAAGATATACTTGTAATCGATAATGAAATAGAAGATCTAGAAATGAATAAAGATAATCAACAAAATAAAACTAATACTTTGGAAAAATTAATTTCAACAAAAACTAAAGAAACTAATAATGGAAATACTCAGTTAGTAAAAAGGAATATCAAAATGATGAATAATAAAGAACCTTACAATATTATGGATGATTTAAATAATCTTAAATCCAGTATTACGATAGGTCAACTCTTGAATGCATGTCCGAAAATTCGTTCACAATTAACTCAAGGTTTAAAGTTAGAAAAATCTAAAATAATTGGAACTGTAGACAATGTAATAGCACGAACTTTATTAGTAAATAACTATGATCATAGCTACATAAGTAAAAGTAATGAAGTAGCCGAAGAAGACTTAGCAATGGTTGATGCAAGTGTTGACGGAGTACTAGGAAAACTTTTAATTGATTCTTGTAGTAACCTAAGCATCGTTACTAAGCAGTATTTTGATAAATTACCTGGTGAATATGAAACAGTTGGAAAAAGTCGTGGAAGAATCCAACTAGCAACACAAGATGAAGAATACTCGGAAGGAATTATTGTTCGATTACCAGTAAAAATTAATAATTATGAATTTAATGCGGACTTTAGAATTATTGAGAAAGAAGACTCATTTTATGATATGTTAATAAACTTTAAAACTCAAATCGATCATTGTTTATTTATTCATCCGACCTTAAACAGTTTATGTAAACTTTTGTCAGAAAGTGAATACGAAGAAATAGCTAAAATAAATAATCAATATTATGATGAAGAAAGTATAATTTGCACTATTAGAAAAGTTAAAGAAACGAATAATGAAAAGGAAATTATAAAGGAATTAACTCCAATGGAATTTATTGAGAGTGATGAATTTTTAAGTACCTTAAATAAAGATTATAAAGAACAAATTATTAAAATTCTCAAAGAAATGATTGACATAGTTGCCACTTCAACAGAAGAACTAACTCCTTCTAAACTTTCACCACATAAGATCCGTTTGAAAGCAAATGCAAAGCCAGTAAAATTAAGAAGTTATAGGTTAACTAAATTAAAATCAGATATCTTAAAAGAAGAACTTACAAAGCTTATTAAGAAAGGATTGATAGAACCATCCTGTTCAGAATGGTCATCTCCAGTAGTACTCATTCTAAAACACAATGGAAAGTGGCGCTTGTGTATTGACTACCGAAAAGTCAATGATATGACAGAAAAAGATTCTTATTCAGTTCCATATATAGATGAAATTTTTGATAGTCTCGGAGGAGCTAAAATATTTACAACTCTTGATTTATTTTCTGGTTTTCACCAAATCTTAATGGATGAAGAAAGCGTTGAAGTAACCACTTTCACTACTAAGTTTGGAAATTATCAATTTAAGGTTATGCCTTTTGGACTTACTGGAGCTCCCTCAACCTTCCAAAGAGAAATGAATAAAATTTTATTCCCTTTTATTGGTGAATTTGTTTATGTATTTATTGATGATGTTTTGATCTATTCAAAAAGTATCGAAGAACATTTAATTCATATTAAACAAGTATTAGAAGTATTTAAAGAAAACAAGTTAAAAATTAATATTGAAAAGTGCCATTTTCTTCAAACTGAAGTTGATGTATTAGGTCACAAACTTACTACTAAAGGATTAAGTCCCATGGAAAGTAAAATAACAGCTATTAAGAAGTGGGAAGCCCCTTCATCAATTCATGAATTAAGATCATTTCTAGGAGCAATAGGGTATTATCGTGACTTTATCCCTAAATATGCTCAAATTACCTCACCTTTATGTAAATTATTGAAAAAGAATACTAAATATGAATGGAATAAAGAACAACAAGAAAGCTTTGAACTCCTAAAAGAAAAATTAATCAATGCACCTATTCTAAAATTTCCGTCATTTGACAAACCTTTTATCATTAGAACTGATGCTTCGTATAATGGAATTGGTGGAGTTCTTTTACAAAAAGAAGAAGAAACCGGTAAGGAGCATCCAATACACTTTATAAGTAGAAGTTTGAAGAAAACTGAAAAGAATTATGGTATCACAGATTTGGAAGGAACAGCTTTATTTTACTGTATGACTAAATTTAAATCTTATATTGAAGGAAATCCATTACCTACAACTATTTACACAGATCATAAACCATTAGTTGGTTTATTTAAGAATAAAGAACCTTTGAATGCAAGGCAAACAAGATGGTGTCTAACCGCTAGTATGCTTGGAATTAATATAAAATATGAATCAGGCAAAAAGAATGTGTTAGCTGATGCTCTTTCAAGAATGAAAAGTAAGGAAGAGAGAAAGATATTATTAACAAAAATTACTAATGGAAATAATGAAGAATTATTATCTAAGGTTATAAAGGAATTTATTAATGAAAAGTTTACTGTTATTGATGGTGAAGATTACTTTATCGACAATGGAAATTATAGAAAATTAATAACGGACGAAAATGAAAGGTTTAAATTAATTTTAGAAGCTCATAATATTGGCCACGAAGGATATTACAAAACATATCAAAGACTTAAGAAAAACTTTTATTGGAATCATATGATTAAAGATATCAAAAGAATTGTTAGTAATTGTGAAAAATGCCAGTTAAATCGTCCTCAACCATATCCAGAACCAACCGAAAACCATCCAACTAAAGTGGAGGGTCCCTTTGTGCATTTAGGATTAGATATTATAGGACC
>JACVTC010000329.1:0-44559 GCA_016946835.1 Neocallimastix lanati (nom. inval.)
GGTGCGTTTCGGAATATGGCTTTAAATATTTTTACATAAATTTTCATTTCGGAATGTGCTTATATTATTTTTTATAAATTTTATTTATGAATATAATATTTAAAAATTAAAATAAAATGGCACATATAACTTCTTTGAAAAATAATTATTAAAAATATTTAAAATGTGATATATTTCAAAAAAATGATGATTTACATTCGCCATATTCTGAAAATTTTTATTTATTTATTAATTTATTCATTAATTATTTAATATTTAATAATAATATTTAATAATATTTTTTTTTATACTATTTTCTAATTATAAAGTTTGTTTATTATATGGAAATATAATAATTTACATTAATTAAATACTGTAAAAATTATAATAAAATTCATGTTAATATATATGAATATGCTATATCATTACTTTATTATATAATTTATTTGTTGCTAAATTCAGTTTTTATATTAATTTCATATCAATATCTTATTTATTTATTTTATCATATTATATATTATTATTTCACTGCATATTTATTTATTTTATATTATTTTATTTTGTTTCGATTGATACTTGCAATTTAATATAATTCACATATTTATTTTTTTTTATATTTTATTTTATTAGTACTTGTATTTTTATTATAATTCAAATAATTTTTTTTATTTTATTTTATTTTATTTTATTTTATTTTATTCAATCTGTACTTCATATTTATATTTCAACTATTTATTTATTTTATTTTATTTTATTTTATTTTATTTTATTTTATTCAATCTGTACTTCATATTTATATTTCAACTATTTATTTATTTTATTTTATTTTATTTTATTCAATCTGTACTTCATATTTATATTTCAACTATTTATTTATTTTATTTTATTTTATTTTATTTTATTTTATTTTATTCAATCTGTACTTCATATTTATATTTCAACTATTTATTTATTTTATTTTATTTTATTTTATTCAATCTGTACTTCATATTTTTATTTCAACTATTTATTTTATTTTATTTTATTCATTCTGTACTTCATATTTATATTTCAATTATTATTTTATTTTATTCATTCTGTACTTTATATTTATATTTCAACTATTTATTTTATTTTATTTTATTTTATTTTATATACTTGTACTTCTATATAATTATATATTTTTTTCATTTTATTTTTAAATATTCTTTTTAAAATTCTTATTTCCTTTTTAATATTTTTTTATCTAATATTTTAAATAAATTTTATATAATACAAAAATCTTTTTTACTCAGGAGCATTATATTTAACTTGATAAGGAAAGATTATTTGAAAATTTAATTATAAATATTAAATTAAAACTTTTTTTTAGTAATAGTAATAACAATAACATTTTTAAACATAAATTTCTATTAAATAATAAATAAACTATTTTAGATATTTATATTATATAAATCTAATAAACTAACAAAAAGAACATTACTATTTTTACAAATAGTAAAGTTTTTTTAGAAAGCCTGATAGAAATAATTTAAAATATTAATTATTTTCTTTTATAAGTATTATAATACTTAAATATCATTATATATATTTAAAATGTATATTTGAATATTTATTAAAAATATGAAATATACATTAAATATATTTTTAAAAAATATATTAATTTAATAATTGGTTTATTTTATAAAAATTATTTATTTATTTATTAATTTACTACAATATAAAATAAAAATAATGCGAAATGCAATACATTCATATTTTTAATATTTTATAATACTAATATATAATAAAGACTTCTTTTAATTTTATTTAATAATATTTAATAAAGTAAAAAATATTTAAAATAAATTTATAAAAAAAATTTTTTTTTAATATTTTTAAGCTAACCCTATCAATAAATATTAAATAAATTTCAATATTGAATTTCTTATTAAATAAAAAAATTTAATTTTCAATTAATTGTAATTATGATTTTGAAAGGATTTTAATAATTATTTTTATTTTGTTTTATTAAAATTAATGATTTCATTATTCAATCTAATTAAACAATTAAACCAATTTTCGATGATATCATTTTTACTACATCCAATATTTTTTAATTCGGCTTCCATATTTTTATAATATTCAACTAAAATATTAATGTCATCGACCCTTTCTGATATTCTGCTCTTTTTTCTCCAAATTCCTTTAATTCTCATATGGTAATCATAGTAAGATTTGGATTCTTCAAATTGTATTGTATATATTAATTTATAAAATGAAGGCTTTTTTACAAATAAATTTTTTAAATAACTGTTATAAGATTCTGAAGCATTATTTGTTATGTGGTCTATATTATTGTAATAATTCCAATATTTTATATTATAGATATTTAGAAATGTTTTCTCAAAATAATCTAAAAAATTCAAAAATTGGGAACAGGTAGATTTATATCTCATGCATGTATTTTTAATTTTATTAAAAATATCAGGTATGTATTCAATATTAATAAAACATAAATTAGAAATCACTTTATAATAAGTATTTAAAATATTATGATCTTTCACTTCCTTGTAACATAATTTATTTTTTTTTGTCATTAATAATATTTTATAATGCCAAAAACAATATTTAATATTTATATTGGGAAAAATATTTTCCACTGCATTAGATATTCCTTTTTCAAAATCACAATGAAAAATTTTTTCTGAGAAATTAATATTTGCATTATATTTAATTATATTTTTTTTTATTTCATTAAATAATATTTCGTAAGTTATTTGTTCTTTGTTTTTTAATATTGACATGGAAGTAGTGTAAAAACAATTTAATTCTGTAACATAAGTTCTGGTAATGAATACTTGATAACTATTAGTTGGAGCTATTAAAAATGTACCATCAGCAAATATATGTTTATTCTCCATAAATAATTTTGCTTGGAATGGTGATTGAAAAATTATTATATTAGAATTTTTGAATATCATAAAGTATTCACCTCTTATTGTTTTATAATATTCAGATACATTAGGAACTTCATCTAATGTTTTTACATTAGGAAATAATTGTTTGTTTTTATATCTTGTTATTTGGGATTTAATTGTTTTATATTCAGGGCATATATATCCTATTTCTTGAGAAATTTTATCAAATATGCGTTTTGATTTTATATCAGAAGGAATAAAACTTTTTTTTATTTCATCTTTAATTTTATGTTTTATTAATGATTTGGATGCATTAATTTCATTACCAGGATGATTATGTGAAGAATCATAATTTAAAACCTCTTTATTATCATTTAAAATAATAAAAGACTTACATTTATTTAATGTTTTATATTCTGTACATCTATATATTTTTGTATTATCTTTTTTTAATTTTGAAAAATTATATTTAAATTTTCGATCTATAATTATTTGCTCTTTTCCTTGATTTGTTTCACTTATATCAATTTTTAGATTTCCCTCCATCAAAATTTTTAATATAAATATTAATAAATATGAAATATTTATTTTTTATTTTTTATTTAATATGTATTTTCAATTTTTTTAAAAATTACAGTTATAAATATAAATAAATATAAAAATATTTTATTTTATTTCAAGAAAATTACTAAAAAAATATTTATCTTTTTTTTTTTTTATTTTATTTTTTCATTATAAAATAAAATATTTATTTAATTATTATTTATTTATATAATAAAAAATTACAGTTATAAATATAAATAAATATGAAAATATTTTATTTTATTTCAAGAAAATTACTAATAAAATATTTTATTTCAAGAAAATTACTAATAAAATATTTTATTTCAAGAAAATTACTAAAAAAATATTTATCTTTTCTTTTTTTTATTTTATTTTTTTATTATAAAATAAAATATTTATTTAATTATTATTTATTTATTTATTTATATAATAAAAAATTACAGTTATAAATATAAATAAAAATGAAAATATTTTATTTTATTTTTTTAGTATTTTATTTTTTTAGTATTTTATTTTTTTAATCTTTTTTATTTTTTTTATTTTTTTATTTTTTTTATTTTTTTATTTTTTTATTTTTTTTATTTTTTTATTTTTTTATTTTTTTATTTTTTTTATTTTTTTATTTTTTTATTTTTTTATTTTTTTTTTTTTTATATTTTTTATTATCAAATATATATTAAATTATGAAATTATTATAAAATAAAATATTTATTTAATTATTATTTAATTATTTATTTATATAAAAAAATTTATATATAATACGCCATCTCAAAAAACATGTGGCTTATATCATTCACGTGCGGTTCCGAAACGCGCTCTCCCCATTAATTTCAATATGTTAATAATATTTAGTAATTAGTTGGCCTAGACTAATTCCTAAATATTTTAATAAAGTTAATTTAATAATAATTATTATATATTATTATTCATTAATATTGAAATTTAAATAACTGAATTATTGAAATTGAAATTGAAATTGAATTAAATGTAAATTCAGTTATTATTTTAACAATGCCCTTCCACAAAAATCGGATTCCAGACGATTTGTGTAACATTGTTAAAAAAAAATTTTTTTAAAGTTATTAAAGAAAAAATTTTTAATTTTTTAAAGTAATTAAGGAATTAAAAGGTCACTTGAATCCTATGGAGAAGACCTTTTAAGTGACAATTTCAATGAAATTTGAAATTTCTCAAAATTTGTTAAAATTAAAATTTTATTATAAAATTCAATATTTTGAAATGTGTTGGTACCATTTTTAATATATATTTCCTTGTAAAATTTTGAAATTGAAATTTTGAAATTTAATTGAAATTAACATTTCAATTTTTACCATTAGCTATGAAATATTTGAAAATTTTAAAAATATAGTGAATAATAATTATATTAAAATATAAAATTAATATTAAATCGTTGAATATATAATTTTTATTAAATTTTGAAATTTCGTAATGTGAAATTTTTAAATGTCGAAATTTGAAATTTTAAAATTTTTAATTTTTAATTTTCTAAATCCTGAAATTGTAATTGAAAATTTTATCAATTTAATTATTGAATATATTTTATCAATATAACTTATTAAATATATTATAATATTCAATTTAATATATTATTAACCTTGATAATTATGAAAGCGTCCTTATCATAATTATCACTTAAGCACAAAATAATACTATAAGAAAAGCGTCCTTCTCTATATAATATTAGATCAGTTCCAATAAGATATTGTTGAATTTTAAATTGTAAGTACAATAAAATTATACTTTATTATTAAATTTTAACTAGTATTAATTTAATAACTATAGAAATCTTGAAATTTTAACTATAACTCTTGTAGAGAATATTATTAACTGTAAAATAAGGGAAAAGTTGATTATTTTCAACTGTTTAATTATTATATAATTAAGGTTTTTGATTTCAAAGAAAAATAGTTAATCTCAAATATTGATTCCTACTGAATTTTTTTTTTTTTTTTTTTTTTTTTTTTTTTTTTTTAATTGGAATACTTTATTAATTGAAAAGTTTTAATAATTATTTTAATATTAGATTTTGGTAAATTGATATAAAAAAATTGATTTTAATAATTGAAAGTTTTAATGTTATGTAAAATAAAATTATAGTAGTTTATTTTATATCCAAATTTAGTATTATTATAATTAAAGTTATTTATTAATAACTATAATTAATTATTAATGTATATTCAAATGTAAATAATAATCGAAAATTATAAAATCTACCAGTGTAGTATCGTTTTAATTTAAATAGTAAATTAATTATTATCAATAAAGTGTTTGTTAATTGTATTATTCTTCGTATTTACATGATATGGTGGAGAAAAATCTGATTCATGAGAATGTGCCTTTATTTTTCTCATTTTAAACTTGGAAATGATGATCTTTAAGACAAATGAAATTAATACTACAACTGTTTTACTATTATAATTTTTATAATTGTGGTTTGAGATACTTGTTTCTAGTTTTGGTTTAACCTTGGTAACATTAATGTTGTTCTTATATGTTAAATTATCACCTTGATTTATGTTATACTTAACTTTCAATTTATTATTAACCTTCTTAATTATATTTATTTTAGAATATTTATTATATTTATTTGCTATTTCTTTATTATTTCCATTAATATTTAATTGATTGTTATAAGTAAAATAAATTTGATTTTTGCTAGAAATTTCATTAATGAAAGATTGATTTTCCTTAATGGGTTGATTTTTTAAAGAATTAATATTATTTCTCGAATTTTCGGAAGTCTTGATTTGGATAGATTCTTTATTAATATTTTTATCTTTATCAATCACATTAATTCTATTATCAGTGTTTCCTTTTGATTTTTTATAATTTATTTTAGGATCTAAATATTTGAAGGACCTATTTAGCTTAATATAATGTAACGAATTCGTTTTATTTTGAAGAAGTATTTTATTGATTTGATCTAAGACATTCTGAGCAGTATTCATATCTATAGAACGATTTTCTATTGACTTTAGGACTTTAGACCTAAGGGCACAAGCCTGTTTTTGGGCTTTAATAAGTATTGATAACTGAGCATTAACTTCCTTTGTAACTTTATTAACAAACCCATTGTATTCTTCAATAGAAATGTAATCTTTCTTTATTTCTTTTAATTTATTTGTATCATTTATTGTGAATGATACAGAAGTAGCGTTACTAGTTATTTTAGACATCTTGAGGCAATCGATATATTGTTGGTAGGATTATTGTTAAAGTTTTTAGATAATTTGGTCTTAACGATTAGGTCAAGATGCCAAATTATAGTAATTAATTAATAATTTAATTTTACTCTTATTTAAAACATATTGTTATTATTAAATTTTATAAATAAATTTTATTTAAAATATAATTTTTATTTAATCTTAATAATATTTTATTACATTATTAGTTTATATAATTATTACTATAATTTAAATTACAATAATCCTACAAAGGATTAATCAAAAGATTTAAACATGTATTTATATAAAATAATTAATTATTAAAATATTAATTATTAAAATATTAATTATTAATATGAATATGTAAATAATATTAATATAAGTTTGATATTGATAATATAAAATAAGATAATAATATAAATATTTAATATAAATAAAATATAAGAATCTAATATAGCTAAATATTATATTTTATAATTAAAATATAATATGTAGAAATTAATTTAATGACAATCACGTGTTTACATTATTTAATATATATTAATTTCAATATGTTAATAATATTTAGTAATTAGTTGGCCTAGACTAATTCCTAAATATTTTAATAAAGTTAATTTAATAATAATTAATATATTATTATTCATTAATATTGAAATTTAAATAACTGAATTATTGAAATTGAAATTGAAATTGAATTAAATGTAAATTCAGTTATTATCTTAACATAAGAAAGATAGATAAATTTTATAATAAATTTATCTAAGTTTCTTACATACACATTTGTAAGAATCTATAATTATTTGTTAGCAAATAATTATATTTTCTTAGTTAAGTTATTATAACTATAACTTTATTTAATTACATATAATATTTATTAAATTTATTTAATTTAATTTTAAATATTCATTAATTTAACAAAATTTATTTAATTAATTTTAAATTATATTTACAATATGCTAAATTCTCTACTGTAACTAATGTATTTTGTATTGTATTCTGTATTTTATAATGTATTCTGTATTTTATAATGTATTCTGTATTTTATAATGTATTCTGTATTTTATTAACTATTTAATTTTATATTTTTAATATAAGGATAAATTATATGATCGAAATATCTTTTATTATTTTATTCTTTTATTTTCGATCATTAGATTGGAAAATCGGTTAATTAAGATTTTTTCCAATTACTTTTTAGAAGTAATCGGTTTTACTTAATTAATGCGATGATCGATATGGATAGAATATCGATCGAAAACTTATCTAGGTTTTTCTATCTAATCTTTTCCTAGATAAGAGATTTGTTAAGATTAGAAAACCCTTTCTTATTTAACCTTATTTTCATAAAAAAATATAAATAAGGCTCTTGAGTTCTCTTTGAGAAATCAAGAGTTATTATTATAAAAAACATAGTTATAATAGTAACATTTTTATATTTTTAACTTTAATAAATTAATAAAAATATTTTATTCAAAAACATATTTTTAAAATCAATTTATACAAACAATTCTTCTCTTACATTTTGTGTTATTATTATAATTAATTTTATAATAAACTCTACATTAAAGGTAAAAAAAAAAAAATTTATTTTATTTTATTTTCTCAACTTAATGAATTAGTCGTTAAGTTGTAGTTAATAATTCTATTTTGAGTTAGTTCTTAATAGAATTTGTAAAATAAAATACTTATCAAGTCTAGGTTTGTGGCTATTCTAAACTAACTTTACTACACTAATAACACTATATCTTAAACCTCTATTATTTAATTAATTATTTTCTTTTTTAATTTCTTTTATTTATTTATTTTATTTATTAACTAATTTTCAACAACCACTTAACTGGGTAACGCAGGGTCCTTTCCGGAGTTCCCACTAGCAGTTAAGATTTTACAAACTATAATATAATTGTTTTATAAGAAAGTAACTATCCTAATAATAGTTACGAAACTAATAATAAAATTTAAATTTTCCTATTCTATACGATTTTCCAACTATCGTTCAATAGTTGAAAAATTAACTCTTTTTATACTTTTTCAAAATAAAGTTTTAAATCAAAATAAATTTTAATAAATTACATAAACATATTATTTTATATTATCAATTGCATTATTTAATAAATTACATGAAATGTTATGAATTATTTTAATATAAATCCTATTTAAAACTATCTAATTTTTCTAAAATTTTCTATGAAGAAAATTTAGAGTTTAATTCATTAATTATATGATTAAATATATTCTATCCATATATTTAATTTAAATTTTGCCAAGTTGTGAAAACCAATTTACTAAACCACAACTTGCTATTTTTATTTTTAGAATTTCTATAATTTAAAAGACAAGTAAACAAAACGGCAAGTTTTTGTAAACAAACGGAAAAGGCAATATTCCTTTAATTATTTTAATTTAACTAATTAATGACTAATTATTTTTTAATTTATGAAGTTTCGTGATTCAACTGAGTAATTGTTACGTAAATTCTCCAAATAATTTAGTCATAAATTTTTGAGAAAATTATTTAAATTAATAATTTGGAATACATTTAAATTTATATTAAAAATTTGGAAAACATTTTTATCCACAATAATTTACATTACATTACATTTAAATACGTATTCAAATTATTAAATATTTTACAGAATTATTACAACATAAAATGTTAAGGTTTTAGAGAATTAAATAAAAATAAAGTAAAGAAACACAAATTTTATTTTTTTTTTATTTATTATTTTTATTTATAAATTTATTTTATTAATTTTACTTGATGATTTTTAAAAATTAGTAGCAAAATTTACAACTATTTATACTTTTTTTTCAAGGCATAAAAGTTGTATTTGCCACTAAATTACATTTTATTTTTATTTTTTTTTTTATAAAAACTATTAAATTTAAATTGATTTTTATAATCAATTATATAAAATTTAATTATAACAATATAAATAAAATACATTTATAATATTAATAAAACATATTTTTTTTTTTTTTTTTTTTTTTTTTTTTTTTTTTTTTTTTATAATCTATCTAAAATATTACTAATAAGAATTTATTTAATTGGCTATAATTTTTATTACAATCTGTTAAAATATTCAAATAAAAATAAAAATACTATTCTAATATAAAGGTTTTTAATAAAATAAAATATTTTTCAATATAAAATAAAACATTTCGATATAAAATTTTATAATAAAAGTTAAAATATAATATATAAATTTTTAATTATCAATATATAAAAATATTATTAATACAAATTTTCATTATTAATATAAAAATAAAAAAATAAGATTTATTATTAATATTGCTAATATAAGTTTTAAATATATAAAAATATTACTATTAATATAAGATTTAATATAAAAATATAAAGTTTAATATAATTTTTGATTTAATTTTTGATTTTTGGATTTAAAAATTTATTAAAGTACAAAAATAATAATGTACACATAATGTATTAGAAATAAATCGTAGATTTAATTAAGAATGCATTATTTAGTACATTCTTATCAAGATGCCCCGACGAAGACTCAAGCTTCTCTGTAAGCGGAGTTAAACTTTACTAAATTTTTAAAGTGAACATTCCTATCGAGTTGCTTTCCAGTCTTCTGATCGATTAGGGTTGCCGTGTTGAATTGAATTTTTAAAATTTTAAATGGTCCATTGTAATATGGTTCTAGCTTAGTGCGGCTAAAGTTTCTAACAAGAACAAGATCACCAGCCTTTAATTCTTTTCCTTTTTTCATACTTATTTGTTCTTCTCGTCTTGTTGCCCAATACTTGTTAGCATTCTTCACATTTTCGCATGCTTCTCTAGTCCATTGATAATGACGAACAAATTTTTCCATTAAGATTTCATCATATGATTTACCTGCATTTTCAATTGTTCTTATGGCTATATCATAAGGCTGTTGGTCTTCTCTTCCATATACTAATTCAAAACTAGAATGTCCAGTAGCTGTATTTTTGGTAGTTCGAAGTGCCCATAAAGCAGAAGGTAAAACTTCATCCCAATCTTGATTTTTCCTTCCTAATAAACGAAGTAATTTTCCAATTTCTTTGTTTCGATTTTCAGTAAGACCATTGGATTCAGGGTGATAAGTAGCTATGAATTTTACATAAACGTCATAAAGGTCAAGAAAGATTTTTGTCATGTCAGAGGTGAATTGGGCTCCATTATCAGTAGTAATAACTTGAGGCACACCATGTCTTGCAAAAACGTTTATTAAAAATTTAATTATATCAGAGGAAGTTATGTTTTCAGTGGGTTCGGCTTCAACCCATTTGGTAAAGTAATCAACAGTTACTATAATATATTGATTATTATTTCTTGTTTTTGGTAACGGTCCTATAATATCTAATCCTAAATGCACAAAGGGACCCTCCACTTTAGTTGGATGGTTTTCAGTTGGTTCTGGATATGGTTGAGGACGATTTAATTGGCATTTTTCACAATTACTAACAATTCTTTTGATATCTTCAATCATATGATTCCAATAAAAGTTTTTCTTAAGTCTTTGATATGTTTTGTAATATCCTTCGTGGCCAATATTATGAGCTTCTAAAATTAATTTAAACCTTTCATTTTCGTCCGTTATTAATTTTCTATAATTTCCATTGTCGATAAAGTAATCTTCACCATCAATAACAGTAAACTTTTCATTAATAAATTCCTTTATAACTTTAGATAATAATTCTTCATTATTTCCATTAGTAATTTTTGTTAATAATATCTTTCTCTCTTCCTTACTTTTCATTCTTGAAAGAGCATCAGCTAACACATTCTTTTTGCCTGATTCATATTTTATATTAATTCCAAGCATACTAGCGGTTAGACACCATCTTGTTTGCCTTGCATTCAAAGGTTCTTTATTTTTAAATAAACCAACTAATGGTTTATGATCTGTGTAAATAGTTGTAGGTAATGGATTTCCTTCAATATAAGATTTAAATTTAGTCATACAGTAGAATAAAGCTGTTCCTTCCAAATCTGTGATACCATAATTCTTTTCAGCTTTCTTCAAACTTCTACTTATAAAGTGTATTGGATGCTCCTTACCGGTTTCTTCTTCTTTTTGTAAAAGAACTCCACCAATTCCATTATACGAAGCATCATTTCTAATGATAAAAGGTTTGTCAAATAACGGAAATTTTAGAATAGGTGCATTGATTAATTTTTCTTTTAGGAGTTCAAAGCTTTCTTGTTGTTCTTTATTCCATTCATATTTAGTATTCTTTTTTAATAATTTACATAAAGGTGAGGTAATTTGAGCATATTTAGGAATAAAGTCACGATAATATCCTACTGCTCCTAGAAATGATCTTAATTCATGCATTGATGAAGGGGCTTCCCACTTCTTAATAGCTGTTATTTTACTTTCCATGGGACTTAATCCTTTAGTAGTAAGTTTGTGACCTAATACATCAACTTCAGTTTGAAGAAAATGGCACTTTTCAATATTAATTTTTAACTTGTTTTCTTTAAATACTTCTAATACTTGTTTAATATGAATTAAATGTTCTTCGATACTTTTTGAATAGATCAAAACATCATCAATAAATACATAAACAAATTCACCAATAAAAGGGAATAAAATTTTATTCATTTCTCTTTGGAAGGTTGAGGGAGCTCCAGTAAGTCCAAAAGGCATAACCTTAAATTGATAATTTCCAAACTTAGTAGTGAAAGTGGTTACTTCAACGCTTTCTTCATCCATTAAGATTTGGTGAAAACCAGAAAATAAATCAAGAGTTGTAAATATTTTAGCTCCTCCGAGACTATCAAAAATTTCATCTATATATGGAACTGAATAAGAATCTTTTTCTGTCATATCATTGACTTTTCGGTAGTCAATGCACAAGCGCCACTTTCCATTGTGTTTTAGAATGAGTACTACTGGAGATGACCATTCTGAACAGGATGGTTCTATCAATCCTTTCTTAATAAGCTTTGTAAGTTCTTCTTTTAAGATATCTGATTTTAATTTAGTTAACCTATAACTTCTTAATTTTACTGGCTTTGCATTTGCTTTCAAACGGATCTTATGTGGTGAAAGTTTAGAAGGAGTTAGTTCTTCTGTTGAAGTGGCAACTATGTCAATCATTTCTTTGAGAATTTTAATAATTTGTTCTTTATAATCTTTATTTAAGGTACTTAAAAATTCATTACTCTCAATAAATTCCATTGGAGTTAATTCCTTTATAATTTCCTTTTCATTATTCGTTTCTTCAACTTTTCTAATAGTGCAGATTATACTTTCTTCATCATAATATTGATTATTTATTTTAGCTATTTCTTCATATTCACTTTCTGACAAAAGTTTACATAGACTGTTTAAGGTTGGATGAATAAATAAACAATGATCGATTTGAGTTTTAAAGTTTATTAACATATCATAAAATGAGTCTTCTTTCTCAATAATTCTAAAGTCCGCATTAAATTCATAATTATTAATTTTTACTGGTAATCGAACAATAATTCCTTCCGAGTATTCTTCATCTTGTGTTGCTAGTTGGATTCTTCCACGACTTTTTCCAACTGTTTCATATTCACCAGGTAATTTATCAAAATACTGCTTAGTAACGATGCTTAGGTTACTACAAGAATCAATTAAAAGTTTTCCTAGTACTCCGTCAACACTTGCATCAATCATTGCTAAGTCTTCTTCGGCTACTTCATTACTTTTACTTATGTAACTATGATCATAGTTATTTACTAATAAAGTTCGTGCTATTATATTGTCTACAGTTCCAATTATTTTTGATTTTTCTAACTTTAAACCTTGAGTTAATTGTGAACGAATTTTCGGACATGCATTCAAGAGTTGACCTATCGTAATACTGGATTTAAGATTATTTAAATCATCCATAATATTGTAAGGTTCTTTATTATTCATCATTTTGATATTCCTTTTTACTAACTGAGTATTTCCATTATTAGTTTCTTTAGTTTTTGTTGAAATTAATTTTTCCAAAGTATTAGTTTTATTTTGTTGATTATCTTTATTCATTTCTAGATCTTCTATTTCATTATCGATTACAAGTATATCTTCAGATTCAACTTTTTCCTTTCCTTTTGATGAATAATTGTTGTTTTCTTCTTTACTTTCTCTTACTCTTGTCATATTTCTTAATTCCTTTTCTTTTTGTTTTTCTTTATTAATATTTGGTTGAGTTAAAATTGAAGGAAGTATTTGATTTTTATAAACTTTATTTGGTTTATTATGTAGCTCATTTTCTTTCTTCTTTCTTAAAGCAGGAGTTGCGAAAGGACGTGGATTATCTTTTAAACTTTTATGTACTTTCTTGGAATTATTTTCTTCTTTTTCGCTGTTATTATCATTCATTTTTCTTTTTATAGCATTTATAATGATATCATCCTCACTTTCAGTTGTGTCACTAAAATCAGATTCTTCAGATTCTTCATTAAAGGAATTATTATCAATTGGAGTATTCTTAGTAAAAGTATTATTTTGTAAATTATTTAATGAAGCTATTGTTTTGTCATTGGGAGTGCTTCTTCTCCCATTTAGAAGTTTAAAGACTTTTTGGAATATATTTCTTTTTTATTTTTTTCCATAATCTTATTTAATTGAGGGCAATAGTATGAGTAATGACCTTCTTCCTTACAGAAGAAGCAAGTTTTAACAGATAAATTTCTCATTTTCTGGGTTGATTCTTCTATAATATCTTGAGGTTTCAGTTTATTATTTGTTTGACTTGTTTGGAAAGTTTCGTTTCTTCTTTTAGGATAAAGTCTTGAAGTAGTACTGTTTTGATTATTTTGATTATGCTGGGAATTATTAACATTATAGGTATTAATATTATTGTTCCTTACAGAAAGTCTATCTACTTTCTCGGCAATTTTGAAAGCTTTCTCCATACTTATATCATCTTTAAGGGATAATTTCTTCCAGGCTTCATAATTATTTTGAATAGAATCAATATAATCTAGTACACCAATGCGCTTTCTTCTCTTTTTATCAAGTTTAGTGTACAAAGTTCTATATCTTACATTAAAGTCTTTAATCTTTTCGTTTCTTTTAATTCGCATTGCACGAAGTTCTTTAAGAAGTAAATTTTGGTCTTCTTTAATACCGTAAAAATTTTCAAGACTTGAAATAATTTTTCCAAGAGAAGGAAATTTAATATCATCATCAACATTTTCTTCTTCATCATCTTCTTCTTCTTCATCTGATGAATCATCACTTTCATCATCACTATCTTCTCCCAAATCTTCAATAACGCGTTGTACTTCACCAGAGCTGGTAAGTAAACAAGCATTAAATATTGTTTCTGGATCTGTAATACCTTGTATCTTGATCCAAAGTTTTAATTCAGTAGCCCAGGACTTAATATCTAAATTGTCCTTGCTAAGTTTCACAATATCTCTTAATTCTTTTTTCAATTCTTTAAAGCTCAAAGTTGTTTCCTTGGACATTTTGTTTAAATATTTCTTGTTGTATATTAATGAGGTGATTAAATAAGAATAAATTTGGAAATACAACTTTAAAAATATAATTTAATAGGTAATTTAATATCGAATCAATTTTTAAAACAATATATTTTAGTAACTTTTGAAAATAATAATTTTATTTGCTTTCTTTAGTAGATATAAGCTCGAAATCTTTATCGACAACTTAGTAGAAATTATAAAGCACGAGGTTCTTTTCGACTACTTTATTAAGAATAATTTTTAAGTTCGAAATCTTTATCGACAACTCAATAGAATAATTTTTAAGTTCGAAATCTTTATCGACAATTCAATAGAATAATTTTAAGTTCGAAATCTTTATCGACAACTTAATAGAATAATTTTAAGTTCGAAATCTTTATCGACAACTTAATAGAATAATTTTAAGTTCGAAATCTTTATCGACAACTTAATAGAATATTTTTCAAGCTCGAAATCTTTATCGACCACTTGAATTTTGTAATTTAGTATATTTGTAGTAATAAATTTAGAAGCAAAGTTTTATTTGTTATTTTCACCTTTCAAAAATTTTTCTTTTTAAACGATAAATATTGTATTGTTATAGCTAATAAAATTATTAATTAATTATAATTATTAAATACAAAAAAATAATCTTTATTGTCGTACAATCTGATAGTACACACTGTCTGACGTGCAGCTTACCTAATGGTGTCATGCCACGCGTGTGCCACGATTACTATATTCAATATAAAATATAGCAGTTCAGAGCCCACTAGCCCAATTACTATGTAGGATAAACTTAATCCGATAATCTATGTACGGAATAAAAAAAAAATTTTAAAAGTATTCAATAATATTTTTATTAACTAATAAAAATTAACTAAAAACACAATATTTTCAAAGTAAATTAAGATTCTTTTACAGGAATTATTAAACAAATAAAGTATCAGTAATAAAAAAAAAATAAAAAAAATTTAAATGGCGAAGTTAGCCAAAGTCTGATACTTTATATAATAAAGTGCCTTATAACTAGCACAAAGAAAAGTAAAAAAAAATATATAAAAAAAACAATCTTACGCCTTCGGTGACGTAAGCTCCTTATTCGCCAGTGCTTGGAAAGTACCCGCACCTTCGTGTGTTGAAACGTTGAAGGCTGAACTATTATTACCGGGTCGGTAACCAAATACCTTCGTCTACTTTCCAATTAATCTCCAAATTAACTACTATTCAATAACCTACTATGAATAGAGTTAATTTGTTGCTATCTGAGAATACACTGTGTATGAGCTCTATCCGCTCCTTGTTATAATTTTACAAAATTTGTTTTTTTTTTTTGAATCTTAATTTTACTTATTTAAAAAAATTTTTTTTATATATATATCAAACAAGCGCCATAGGTTAATCAAAGGATTAACGACTTACTTGTTTATCAATATAAAATAAAAAAAAATTAAAAAAAAATCTATGTTATTTACTATTATTTCTATTTAATTCCCCGATATCTCCACCATATAAATGTTAAGGTTTTAGAGAATTAAATAAAAATAAAGTAAAGAAACACAAATTTTATTTTTTTTTTATTTATTATTTTTATTTATAAATTTATTTTATTAATTTTACTTGATGATTTTTAAAAATTAGTAGCAAAATTTACAACTATTTATACTTTTTTTTCAAGGCATAAAAGTTGTATTTGCCACTAAATTACATTTTATTTTTATTTTTTTTTTTATAAAAACTATTAAATTTAAATTGATTTTTATAATCAATTATATAAAATTTAATTATAACAATATAAATAAAATACATTTATAATATTAATAAAACATATTTTTTTTTTTTTTTTTTTTTTTTTTTTTTTTTTTTTTTTTATAATCTATCTAAAATATTACTAATAAGAATTTATTTAATTGGCTATAATTTTTATTACAATCTGTTAAAATATTCAAATAAAAATAAAAATACTATTCTAATATAAAGGTTTTTAATAAAATAAAATATTTTTCAATATAAAATAAAACATTTCGATATAAAATTTTATAATAAAAGTTAAAATATAATATATAAATTTTTAATTATCAATATATAAAAATATTATTAATACAAATTTTCATTATTAATATAAAAATAAAAAAATAAGATTTATTATTAATATTGCTAATATAAGTTTTAAATATATAAAAATATTACTATTAATATAAGATTTAATATAAAAATATAAAGTTTAATATAATTTTTGATTTAATTTTTGATTTTTGGATTTAAAAATTTATTAAAGTACAAAAATAATAATGTACACATAATGTATTAGAAATAAATCGTAGATTTAATTAAGAATGCATTATTTAGTACATTCTTATCAAAAAATTGAGATGGGGAGGGTTGGCGCAACGGTAGCGCGTCCGCCTCCAGAGCGGAAGGTTGGGTGTTCGAATCACTCACTCTCCAAATTTTTATTTTTCAAATAAATATATATATTTTTTTTAAAAAAACCTTTTTTTTTTTTTTAATCTTCTTTTTTTTTTTTTTTTTTTTTTTTTCTTTATAGAGGTCTTTTTTTTCGTTTCGTCTGGTCACCTTACTGATAAGGATAAGAATAAAAAAATTTTTTTTTTTTAACTTTTTATTTTTATTCATGTTCTATCCTCCCCTCTCTTTCTCTATCCTCAATTAAAAAATAAAAAAAAAAAAAAAAAGTTTATGAATATATATATATATAATACCATGGCATTGTGTTTGCTTTTAAAATTTTTTTGTCTTTTAAATTTGATTTTTTTATCGTCAAAATTTGATTTTTTTTTTTTTTTTATTGAAGAATATAACCTATTAGCCATGGGATATACTTACTCAAAGAAAAAAAAAAAAAAAAAAAAAAGAGGGGAAGTCATCAATACAATTATTAAATTTCTAAAATGTATTGACAATCGAAAGAAAAAAAAGTTAATTTTTTTTTTCTTTTGTTTAAAAAGGGACAAAGGTCAAGAATATAGTAATAAAATAATAAATATATGTATAAGTATTAAATTATAAGAAAATATATATATATATATAAAACCCTATAATAATAAAAAAAAAGTTGAAAATAAAAAAAAAAAAAAAAAATTGAAATTAAAAATAAAAAGTGGAAGGGGCGTTCCGGATTTGAACCGAAGACCTATTGATCTGCAGTCAATTGCTCTACCGCTGAGCTAACACCCCTATCTATAATGAATCGTCAGCTGCAGGGTTTGAACCTGCGCGGGCAAAGCCCACCAGATTTCAAGTCTGACTCCTTAACCACTCGGACAAACTGACTACTTCCATTGTTCCAATGGAATTTTTTCTTACTCATTTTTTTTTTTTTTTTTTTTTTTTTTTTTTTTTTTTTTTTTTGTCAAAGTTTTGTGATAATTTGGTCTTAACGATTAGGTCAAGATGCCAAATTATAGTAATTTATTAATATATAACTTAAATTTACTCTTATTTAAAACATATTGTTATTAGTAAATTTTATGAATAAGTTTTTTATTTAAAATATAAATTTTATTTAATCTTAATAATATTTTATTACATTATTATTTTATATAATTATTACTATAATTTAAATTACAATAATCCTACAAAGGATTAATCAAAAGATTTAAACATGTATTTATATAAAATAATTAATTATTAAAATATTAATTATTAATATGAATATGTAATAGTATTAATATAAGTTTGATATTGATAAAAGTAAGATAGTAATATAAATATTTAATATAAATAAAATATAAGAATATAATATGTAGAAATTAATTTAATATGACAATCACGTGTTTACATTATTTAATATATATTAATTTCAATATGTTAATAATATTTAGTAATTAGTTGGCCTAGACTAATTCCTAAATATTTTAATAAAGTTAATTTAATAATAATTATTATATTATTATTTTTTAATATTGAAATTCAAATAACTGAATTATTGAAATTGAAATTGAAATTAAAATTCAGTTATTATCTTAACATTTTTTTTTTTTTTTTTTTTTATTTTTGTTTGTTTTTTTACTTATTATTAAAATATTAATGTGAATAAAAGATTTTTTTTTTGCTTTTTGTTTTAATTAATTTACTAATTATTCTAATATTTAAAATTATTTAAGAAATTAATATTTACTACTACCAAATATAATTGAAAAGGACTTTTTTTTTTTTGGAATCAAATTAATTTAAGGATTAGATTGTAAATAAAATTAATTTTTAAACTATTAATCTTAAAAAAAAAATAATTTTTATTTAGATAATTACTTTTTTTTTTTTAACAAATTAATTCAAGGATTAGATTGTAAATAAAATTAATTTTAAACTATTAATATTATCTTAAAAAAAAAAAAAGTAATTATCTAAATAAAATTTATTTTCTATTAACATTTTATTTTATTAAGTAATAAGAATAGGATATATATTATTTCCCTTTAAAAATAAAAAAAAAAAAAAAAAAAAAAAAGAATTAATATCCAAAAAAGTAAAAGTAAAAGTAAAATAAAAATAATAAAAAAAAAAAACTAAAAACAAAAAGAGAAAAGGTAGTTTATAAATAAAAAAAAAATAATAATAAAAAAAAGGAAGAAAGAGTAGTTAATAAATAAATAAATAAATAAAATGAAATAAAAATTAAAATTAAGAAAAAAGAAGAAGGAACATTTTGAAAATGAACCGAAAGCTAATTCATCTGTAATCAATTACTCTACCACTGAGCTAACAACCCTTTCAATAATGAAGCGATAACTGTAAGGCTTAAAACCTGCAATCCAATACTTTAGTTTTCCCTCTTTTTCTTACAACTTTATTTTTTTTATAATATTCTTTTAATATTTTCTTAAGTTTAAATAAGTAATTTAAAATAGTTTAGAATAGATAATTAAATTTTTTGAATTATTATTAAAAATAATAATAGTATTTTCCATATCTACCCTAATACCGCGCTTTTATTTCATTTATGTTATTAATAATGAATAATTATAATCATTTTTTATGTTAAAAATTTATTCTTATCTTGATTAAAATACATTACTATTAAATGTAACATACAAAGTATAAAAGAAGAATTATTGAATTTATATTATATTCATTATGTTCTTTGTAAAGTTATTATGTGTATATGTGTATTTAAGTATCGAATTATTAATATATACTTATTGTGAAATAATTATATATTAATAATTCGATATTATTTTATTTATTATAAACTACTATCCTTATTCTTTTTAATTATAATTAATTATTATTAATTTCTTTATTTAATTAACATTATTTTTAGTTAGATAGTTTTTATAAATAATTGATTAGTAAGTTAATATTATATTAATTAAATGGGCATCCAATGATAGAAATTATTATTATGTTTAAATAATTCATGTAATTGAATATATAACGCACCAACGTTACTATTAATGTAATTTATATTAATAAAATTTATTTTATAATTAAAAATAAAAAAAAAAAAAAAAAAAAAAAAAAAAAAAAAAAAAAACAGAAATAAATAAGTTAATTAATAAATTATATATTCTTAGTATAAACCCAGTCTAATATTAACGAGTAGAGTGAATAGTGCTGTGTTATATTCTTAAAGATAGAACTAGAATTATTTATTATAGAATATTAAAAGTTTTTTCAAGTACAACTCAAAGGTTTCAATCTTACTTAAGATATTTACTTATTTTTCGTTGTTTTAATTAGCCGTAAACTTATCTTTTACAATATACATTTATTTAATGTTAAGGTTCGGAGAGAGGGAAAAATAAAAATAAGTATTAATATAAACAATAAAGAAAATAAATAAACAAGATAACTTTTTAAAATTTTATTTTTATAAGTCTTTTATTAAATTTTTTTTTATTTTAAAAATTACAATATTAAAAATTACAATATTAAAAATTACAGTATTAAAATTACAATTTTTTTACTGTTATTTATATTTTTTTCTTAAAATAATAGAAATGGTAAAGCCATTTCTTTGTATAATAAAAATTAATTATTAAATATTTTATATTATTTTTTTATTATTAATATAATTATTATTTAACTTATAATAAATAATACTTATATATTAATCTATTACTAATTATTTATTACTAATCTACTTAATTATATATTTTAAAAGACAATTTTTTTATTTTACAGAAGTTAATTCTGTGGTTTAGTAATATTTATTTAATCCTAAAGTTTAATTTTACTAAGTTTAGAAAAATAATATTATTTAAATTGTTAATATAAAATTTATAGTCATTTCATCAAATTTATAATATAATATTTATAATAAAACATATAATAATAATATAACTATTTTCTTTTATGTTTAATTTTTTATTAGTAATCATTAATACAATTTTTTTAATTTGGAATTTTCCAAAGAAATAATTAATATTGATAAGTTTAATATTAATAAAAGAAATATTGATAAGATTTTGATAAACTATAAAGAAAATTGATAAAATAAACTATATAATATTGATAAGGATTTTAATAATAATAAAATATAGATAAGAATAATAAAGGTAGCATAGATAAGGAATTAATATTAAATATACTTTTTTAAATAGTATAATTTAATTTGTACTAATTAGGAATATAGATTAATTTATTAGAATATAGAAAGTTCCAAAAGAATAAAGAATCAAATAATTTGTTTAAGGGTTAAATAAATCATTTACGATGCATAACCAAAAGAACATTATTTGGGCATTCTTTATCAAAATGTAATAATTTCTATAAATTATAGAAATTATTATTTATAATTAATATTAACTAAACTATTAATATTAAAAAAATTAATACAAAAATTAAAATAAAAATAAGAATTTAATACTTATCTTTAAAATAGAGTTTATTATAAGAAAATATAATAGACCTTGAATATGAAAAGAGAAAATAAAATATGTTTTTTTTTTAAAAGAACTTTATTAATCTATTTAATTATTAAATATTTTATTATTTTTTTTTTTGATAATTTTTAAAATAACTATTTTATATTAATTGAAATCTTAATGTCGTTTATTGTTATTATATTTTTCTTAAAATAATAACTCTTGATTTTCTAAAGACGAAAATCAACAGCTATTTATATTTTTACAAAAATAAATGTATTTTTCTAATCTTAACAATGATTCTTTCCAGAAAAAGATTAGAAGAAAAAACTGGAAAGATTTTTGATCAATAATCTATACTTATTGATCATCGTGTTATTAAATAAAACCAATTATAATTAATCGGAAAAACTTTAATAACCGATTTTAATAATTAAAAGAATTAAAAAGAAAAAAGGATAAAAAAGAGAAGGATAAAATTATTCTGTATTTTATAATGTATTCTGTATTTTATAATGTATTCTGTATTTTATTAACTATTTAATTTTATATTTTTAATATAAGGATAAATTATATGATCGAAATATCTTTTATTATTTTATTCTTTTATTTTCGATCATTAGATTAGATTAGAAAATCGGTTAATTAAGATTTTTTCCAATTACTTTTTAGAAGTAATCGGTTTTACTTAATTAATGCGATGATCGATATGGATAGAATATCGATCGAAAACTTATCTAGGTTTTTCTATCTAATCTTTTCCTAGATAAGAGATTTGTTAAGATTAGAAAACCCTTTCTTATTTAACCTTATTTTCATAAAAAAATATAAATAAGGCTCTTGAGTTCTCTTTGAGAAATCAAGAGTTATTATTATAAAAAATATAGTTATAATAGTAACAATTTTATATTTTTAACTTTAATAAATTAATAAAAATATTTTATTCAAAAACATATTTTTAAAATTAAAAAAAATTTATTTTATTTTATTTTCTCAACTTAATGAATTAGTTGTTAAGTTGTAGTTAATAATTCTATTTTGAGTTAGTTCTTAATAGAATTATTACACAAATTTTCATGTAAAAGGTACGTTTATTATTAACTAAAATAACGAATAATAACTAAACCTAAAGGCTAAGATAACTTAACACCTCTCTATACGAGTTGTTAATAATAAACACTATATTAATCAGTTCAACAACTATTACTTCTTAATTACACTAGAATATAGCGCAGCACTTTATAACTCTATTTGTTATCAGTTGCTGGGCTTACACTGCGTAATATATTTTATTTAATAATTATATTTTATTTATTAATATTAATATTTATAATAACAATTTACGTTAATAGTAACGCTAGTGCGTTACAGTTACAAGTTCAATTATTATTTATACATGTCAATAATATTATGATTGGTAAATAATTTAATTTATCTTAATTTACTAATCACTAAATAAAATATATTTAAATAAGTATTTAACTATATACTTAATTATAAAATAATAAAATTTAATGTACAAAAATAACAAAAGATTTTATTTGATTAGCCGAAATTGCTAGCTGTTTAGAGATACGATACGTAACCAAAGAACTATCATTGGATAGGCTTGAAGTTACCATGTATCTGTTACATTGGTACAAGATCTGAAGATTTTATTAATAAAATAATATATTCTAATAATAAGGAAAAATTTAAAATATTATTCTCTAATTCTAAACCTAAATTAATTAATAAACTACTCTAATTTTAGTCTAAACTATCCTAATCTAAAAGAATCTAAACTAAGTTAAAATAACTTAAACTAATATCTTAATCTAAACTATTCTAATCTAAACTAAACAATTTCTCTAAATCTAATACTATTTCTATAAAATGTTTAATACAACTAATCTATTACTAAACTAATTTTATACTATACTTATCTTAATATTATACACTAAACACAAAAAACTATTAATTAAACACTTTTAAAACATTAAATTTAGGAAAAAACTATTTAATAAATTTTAATTTATTTTAAACTATTTAATTTATTATTTAACTTTTAGAAAATATTAAAAAAATAATATAATAATAAAGTCGTAAGAAAAAAAGGGAGAGAACAAAAGTATTGTGTTACTTTGTTCTTTTTTATACTAATAAAATATTTATTTGATTGGATTAAAAATAAAAATAAAAAAAAAATAATAATAAAAATTTAATAATAAAAATTTAATAAAAAAAATTTAATAATAAAAATATAGTAATAAAAATATAATAAACTTAAATTTTCTAAATTATTAAAATATTATATAAAAATTTTACAATATTAAATAATATAATTAATACATGATTTTTTAATACATCTAATTATTTTTATTTAACTTTATAATATTCTATAATTAATATTTTAATATTCAATTTTTTATTATTTATTTATAATTGTTAATGATATTTTTTACTTTAATACTTTCTTTAAATAGTTTAATTTTTCTTTATTTAATTGTACCGTAACAACATTGATACGATATTATTAAAAGTATCAGTGTTCGGTTGAGCAAGTTGTTTGATTATAAAATAATATATTCTAACAGAAGAATATAATAATAAACACACACTAATAAAATATATAGTAAACAATAATAATTCTTTTGTCGTATTTTAATTTTATAATTTTATTTTATATTTAAATATTAATCAATATATTTTATTATTTTAGTTATATTAATACATATTAAATTCTACTAAATTTTATATTAGTTAATTCCTCTGAATAACTAATTATTTTCTTTATAACTATAATTATAATAATATTAAGTTTTCTCTCCTTAATATTAACTTTTTAGTTAGCTCTCTAACTTCCTTCTTAATTTATTATTTATTTTCTTCATTTTATATTTCATTATTTCTCTTAACTCTATTCTATTGGTTAGTTTATCTTATTTAATTTTATTAATACTTATTAATTGTACAAACTCATTTATTTACATGTATTAAATTATTTATCTATTATTTAAATTATTTTTATAGTTATTTCTATATTATTTGTAAGTGTCGTATCAAGACGCCCCTGCTTTGAGTAGACTTCGTCCCTTGAAGTCCCTATTTTATATATAATTTCTCTAAAAAAAATATTATTCTAAAAAAAAATTAAAATATTATATTTATTCTAGTTTAATTTAATTGGCTAATATCTAAAAATCATAGTTATTATGTATGAATATTATTAAAATTTTTTTTTTTTTTTTTTTTTTTTTTTTTTTTTTTTTTTAAAATTTGAAATCTAAATTTTGAAATGTAAATATTATTTTTTTGTACTAACTTATCATTATATATTTGTATATCTATATTATTATTTATTGTATATACCTCTGTCTATATTATATATTGTATATATATATATTTATATATTTATATTATATTATTGTATTTTATTGTAGTATGCTTGTCATTATATATATTTTATTATGATCAATTCCTTAGTATTTATCGTATCATATTATATGTACAATTTTATTATGAATTTAATTATATTTAATTATTGTGAGTGAAAATTATTATTTATTATATTTATATTCCTTAACATTGTGTGTTGTACCTGTAATAATACTACCTTATATATTATTGATTATATATAAATATTATTCATTATACGTCGTTGTTTGTATTATTATATATTGCTCTTAATATTTTATATTATATATATATTATTTTTTTTTTTTTGTATGATAATATTATCTTATACTTATGTTATTCTTATTATATATTGTATATATGTTATTTCTTATGTGTATTACTATTTAATCATATATGATTTTACTATTCTTATTATATTTATATATATTTTATTACATATATATTACTATTTATGTTATATTTATGCTATATTATTATACTATTCCTATTATATTGTATATATGAAATTATGTTATATATATATATATCTTTTATATCTGTGTTATTACTGTGTTATATATATTTATATATCTGTTTTTATTTTAAACTATTTTGTCATTATGTAATACTTATTTAATTTTTTTTTTTTTTTTTTTTTTTTTTTTTTTTTTTTTTTTTTTAAATATAGATTTTTGAAATGTAAATTAAAATGTAATTTTTATTATTATAACTATTACTTTTCATCTTCGTCACCATCTAAATTTATTTCCGTGAAATAAGGAACAATATTTTTTACATGAATGTTTCTTTCCGCAATTTCTCCAGAAATAGGATCTCGTACTGTGACCGTGTTCAATTCCTTTTTGACAATTTGAAGAGGTCCAGAAAAATATGGATCCAACTTTCTTCTATTAAATACTTTAACAAGTACTAGATCTCCTGGTTTATAGGAACTCTTCATTCTTTTGATTTGTTTTCTTCTATCCTCCCAGAGTTTATTAGCAGTATCGATATTCTTAATAGCTTCTTTGATCCATTTGTCGTGGGTAATAAATTTGGGTAGCCAATATTCTTCTAATGTTTCTTGAGGATTTTTCTTTTCAATATTAATAGTTAGTTCAAATGGTTGGAGATCTCTTCTACCGTACAGGAGTTCAAAGCTACTGAACTTAGTTACTTCGTTTTTACAAGTTCTGAGAGCCCAAAGAGCACTTGGTAATGTTTCATCCCAGTCCGTTATTGTTTCTCCCAATAATCGTAAGTATTTACTTATTTCCCTGTTTCTATTTTCTACTTCACCATTTGAAGCTGGGTGATAAGTAGAAATATAATGAACATAAACGTCATGGAGGTCCAAGAAGGCCTTGGTTTTGTCTGCAATAAATTGTGGACCATTATCTGTTGTTAGGATTTCCGGGATTCCATGTCTAGCGAATACTGATTTTAGGAATTTTATTACTTCTTCCGATTCTGAAGATTTGAGTGCTTCAGCCTCTACCCATTTAGTAAGGTAATCTACTAATACTATAATAAATTTATTAGAATTTCTTGTGACAGGTAGCGGACCTATAAGATCCAACCCAACTCTTGAAAAAGGGTATCCGGGCTTCGTAGCTATGTCTTCGGTAAACTGGTTTAGCTGTTGAGGTCTATAAAACTGACATCTATGACAACATTTAACGAAAAGGTAAACATCTCTTTTCATATTTTTCCAATAGTAATCACGTTTCAATCTATTATACGTTTTATAGGTGCCTTCATGGCCAATGTAGTGTGCTTCTCCTATCAATTTTATTTGTTCCTCTTTATTTTTAATAATTTTTCTCAGGTGATCTCCTTGTTTATAATATTCAATACCATCTATTAATATAATTTTCTTATTTATGAATCTTTCCATAAAATTATTTATATTATTATCATCATCAATATTAACATTTAAATTATTATTTTGAATTAAATATATAGTTTCTTTCTTTGATATATCTTCGACCTTGATTTTATCTTCTTTATCTTCTGCTTTTGTTGAGTTCTTTTCAATAGTGGTCATTCTGGATAGGGCGTCTGCAATAACGTTCTTCTTCCCTTCCCGATATAGGACTTTAACTTTCAAAATAGATAATTCAGTAATCCATTTGAGATGTCTACTACTCATTTGTTCTTTATTTGCGAAGATACTTACAAGAGGTTTGTGGTCAGTATACACTATAGTTATAAAGGAGTTACCAGTAATATAAGGTTTGAATTTCCTAACGCAATGATATACAGCTTTACCCTCAAGATCAGTAATACTATAGTTCAATTCCGATGACGATAAAGTTCTACTCTCAAAGTAAATAGGAACTTCTTTGGAGTCATCATTAAGTTGTAACAATACACCTCCAAGTCCGTCTTTAGATGCATCAGTACGTATAATGAAAGCCTTAGTAAAATCTGGCGGTGTTAATATTGGCGAAATTGTAAGCCTCCTTTTTAATTCAATAAATGCTTCTGTGCACGAGTTAGTCCAAATAAAGGGCACATCTTTTTTTAACAAGGCATATAGAGGGTTGGCAATATTGGCAAACTGGAAAATGAATTTTCTGTAATAACCTACAACCCCAAGGAATGATTTAAGTTGAGTGGTGTTCTTTGGAGTATCCCAATTTAAAATGACTTTAATTTTGTCAGGAATAGGTGATATACCTCTAGTGGAAAGGATATGACCTAGAAGTTTCACTTCCTCTTTGAAAAATTCGCATTTTTCAATGTTAATTTTTAATCCATTATTCTGAAGAATTTGAAAAACTTTGTTTAAATGAAGAATGTGTTCCTCTAAAGAGTTGGAAAAAATAATTAGATCGTCAATATACACAAACAAACATTCCCCAATTAAGTCGAAGAAAATCCGGTTCATTTCGCGTTGAAATGTAGCCGGTGCATTGCACAAACCAAATGGCATTACACAAAATTTGTAGTTGCCAAACATGGTTGTAAAAGTAGTTTTGTCTGTATCATCAGGGTGCATCGGGACTTGGTGATATCCTGAGAATAGGTCAATCGTGGATAAAAATTTTGCATTACTTCCAATGAATGTTAAAATATCGTCAATCAAAGGTAGGGAATAAGAATCCTTAATAGTTATATTATTTAAAGCTCTGAAGTCCACGCACATTCGCCAATCCCCATTTTTCTTTGGGACTAATACCACAGGAAAAGCCCACGATGAACCAGAAGGTATAATTAATTTATTTTTAATTAAATTTATTAAAATGCTTTTTAACGCTTTTGTTTGTGATTTAGATAATCTGTAGGATTTCAATTTTATTGGAGAGGACCCTGGAATTAGTTCAATTTTGTGAGGAAATAATTTTGATTTTCCTAAATCATCCGTCTTGATTGCAATAACATTTATATATTTATGGAATAAGTCTTTTATTTCAGTTTTTATTTTTACTGGAGCAGATGATATAATATTATTAATTAGATTTTCTTTAAAATTAATGTTTTCATTATTATTATTAGTTTCTTGGTTTTTTGATATAGTAACTGTTAATAGAAGGGATTCTTCTTTTGGGAATTTATGTTCTTCATTAGGTTTTAAATCTTGGTGAGTACTAGTAGGACTGATATCATAAAATAAATCAGATAATTTAATATAATTATTATTTTCATCTATATAATATAAAACATCATCTACTAAATTAATATCAAATCTATTATTTTTTAATGAGTCAACACCAATTAGAATATCAAAAATATCGTCTTTTTCAATTACTCTGAAATATTCATGAAAAGTCCTACTTCCAATAGAAATTTGTAAATAGTAAATATCACTATCCATAAAGGAGTTGGAATAAGCTTGAAATATTGTTTCCGAAATTCTACCAATCGAAGGTTTGTTAATTTTTAATTTGTTTAAAGCGGAACGTGTAATAACATTAACACTTGCGCATGTATCTAAAAATATTTCGCAATCCTTATTTTCTACCTTTCCACAAACTTTAATAATTTTATGTTTTGAAATAATTGTCATTACATTTGTTAATGTTTGCTTAGGAGTTAACCTTAAAGCTTTAAGAAATTCCGTTCTAAACTTAGGAAACAAATCTAATAGGTGAGCCAACTTGGTGATAACATCCGTGGAAGCTACTTCTTTAATTAGATCTTGTATACAATAATCATCGAAAGCATCCATGAGTTTTATGTGCCTTCCACTTGGTTTATTAGAAATATCCTCTTTTTCATTTTTGGTATTTAATTCATCAGCATTATTAATAATATCTTGTATTCTTTCTACATTGTTTTTCTTTTTTACAGTACTAATATTTTTTCCTGTTATAAAGGATGGTTTCAAATATGTTAATCTCTCTGTTTCGGAACTAACAGGGTTGTGGTTGGTTTGTTCTTCTCCATTATCTTTCTCAAGTGCTGTTGACTGTTTATGGTTAATGGATGATTCATCTTCTTGTTCTACTATCATTGATGCATTTTCATTCTCCTTATCAGTATTAATAGTATTATTATTATTTTTATTAATATTATTGATATTATTCACGTTATTATAATTATTCATTTTAGTATTATTCATATTATTATTATTATTATTATTATTCATATTAGTATTATTATTCATATTATAATTATTAGATAATGATGAATTATGACTCATAGCTGTGGTACGAATAGGGATAGGGTCGTTTTTTAAGTCATCAATTTGCTTGGCTTTATCGTAAGGCTTAGTTTTATGTAATTTAGATTTAGATTTTCTTGTTGCTACAGCCAAGATTTCTTGTGAGTCATTTGCGGTCTGTTGAAAATTTTTATTACCATAAAAGGAATTGTTTTTAGATTGGTTCTCTTGATAAGTATTGCTATTTATTTGATTACTATAATAAGAATTGCCGTATTTAGAATTATTGTTTGAACTCGCTTTATTAATATTTTGATCACTATGTGTTTCATCATTTACTGTCGTCATTATATAATTTGAAGAAATATTATTGGTTTGTTTATTGGGAGTTGCCCGTCTCCCATTTATAAGTTTAAAGGTAGTTTAATAATGCCCTTTGCTTCCATTTCGGCTAATTGTTGAAACGTATATGGACAATCCGCAGCTTTATGATCACTAAGGGTACAACGATAACATTGTATTCTTTTTTTATCAGTAGTTATATTTACATAATTATTATTAACATTTTTATTATTAGAAGGTTTGCCACTAGTAGCTTCATTTGTTTTATTGATATTAATCAAATTACTAGGATCGTTATTAAAAATTAAATTAGATGATTGATTATTTCTACTTGGTTGGAGGTAGTTATTCATCATATTATTATTATTAATCATGTAATTGTTTTTATTGTAATTACCATTATTACGATGAAGATTTTCAGGTATGTGGACACTTTGATTAACATTAGCATAATTAATATTCATTAGTCTGTTCCTATCATTGTTTATTCTATTATAACCTGAATCCTTAAAATTCCTAGTATTATTTTGATAGTTTAGTGAGTTGGTTTTTAAGTTGTTAATTTGAAAATTAGGATAGGAATTCATATTATTGTAATTATTATTCCATTGATTATTTGTAAACATTTTGTTATTTCTTCTCGGTGGTCTAAAGCTATTAGGATTGATATAATTTCCTTGCTGACCATTATGAAATTCACCATAAAATGGACGTTGGACTAGTGGATTTCCATTCATACTACTTTGGGTGATCATGACAGAAGGACCAATGTTACTATTCAGGTTTGTTTGTCTCGTATTAGTAAAAATTTCTCTTTCTGCTTCTTCGGCAACTTCTGCAATTTTGAAGGCCTCATTTAAAGATTCGCATTCTGCCACTATAACTCTAGAACATGGGAAGACACGTATAGCTATTGAATTTGTATAATCCTTAACAGTGAGTAGTCTTCTATATTCAGCATTTAATTTTTTATACAATTTTTTATAACGATAATTAAATTTCTTTATGGATTCGTCATTATTAATTCTTAAAGATTTCAGAACAGAACACTTGTCACTTTCAGTAATGTGTAAATGATCCTCAATAGCAGCCTGTATTTCTTTAAAATTAGGATATCTAATTTCTTTGCCTTCTTTAATTTTTAAAGAATTTATGGCGCCTTTGATATCCTCTTCTACGGCTTCTTTTGCCCATGTAAATACTCTTCTTGGTTCCACTATATCATATAATTCCATAGTTTTTGAAAAGTCACCGATCCAACTCTCTACATCCTTTCCATAATCAGAAAGATGTGGTAATACTTTTAGTAATTTAGCAGCATCAAACATTTTTTTTTTTTAGTTTAGTAATAATTTAATTATTAAAGAAATTTTATATATATATATATTTTTTTATAATAACTGATAATAAAATAAAAAAAAAATATAGAAAATAATTTTAAGAGAATAATATAAAATAAAATTTGAAATAATGTTTTTTTTTTTTTTTTTTTTTTATATGTATATTATATATAAATATATGTTATCTCAGTAAAGAGAAAAAAAAAAAATAAGGAAAAAAATAATAAGAAAAATTAAAATATGTTTAAACAAAATAAAATAAATCAGTGTTATTATTATTGATTTAGATTTCTTCTATTATTTTCATACTATTTTATCTTGCTCCCCCCACGTTGGGCGCCAAAATTTGATATATTATTAAAAAGTATCAGTGTTCGGTTGAGCAAGTTGTTTGATTATAAAATAATATATTCTAACAGAAGAATATAATAATAAACACACACTAATAAAATATATAGTAAACAATAATAATTCTTTTGTCGTATTTTAATTTTATTATTTTATTTTATATTTAAATATTAATCAATATATTTTATTATTTTAGTTATATTAATACATATTAAATTCTACTAAATTTTATATTAGTTAATTCCTCTGAATAACTAATTATTTTCTTTATAACTATAATTATAATAATATTAAGTTTTCTCTCCTTAATATTAACTTTTTAGTTAGCTCTCTAACTTCCTTCTTAATTTATTATTTATTTTCTTCATTTTATATTTCATTATTTCTCTTAACTCTATTCTATTGGTTAGTTTATCTTATTTAATTTTATTAATACTTATTAATTGTACAAACTCATTTATTTACATGTATTAAATTATTTATCTATTATTTAAATTATTTTTATAGTTATTTCTATATTATTTGTAAGTGTCGTATCAACATGTAATAATCTATTTATAATATACTAACTATAACTAGATTATTAATATTTTAAGATATAAAAATTTATACTTAATTTTATATAGAGTTTATTATAAACACTAAATATTGAAATAAACAAAAAGACTTTATTTTCTTTTAATTTATTATATAGCATTATATAATAATAACTCTAATTTCTTTAATCAAAGAAATTTGAGTTCTTTTATACTTTTTTATTTATAATTATTTTAATAGATGAAATTATTAAATAGATGTAATTATTAAATAAATAAAATAGATAAGATAAAGTTAACAAATCAAATAAAGGTATCTAATCTTAACAAATTGATATTCAGGAAAAGATTAGTAGAAAAACCTGAATAACTTCGATTAATATTCTAATATATTAATCATCGTATTAATTAATAAAAACCCAATCATAATAATATTGGGGAAAAAAATTAATTAACCGATTGCTAAAATCTTATAAATTATCAACTAAATGAAATAATAAAATATAAATAATATTTTTAAGTAATTAATACATTACAACAAATTTGTTTACATTATTTTTCAATATATTAATTTGGATAAATTAATATATTTTTTACATGTTAATAAATATTGAAATATAAATGAAATATAAATTAATTAAATTGTTAAGATAATAACTGAATTAAAAATTAAAAATTTTTTCTTTAATAACTTTAAAAAAATTTTTTTTTTAACAATGTTACACAAATCGTCTGGAATCCGATTTTTGTGGAAGGGCATTGTTAAGATAATAACTGAATTTCAATTCAATTTCAATTTCGATAATTCAGTTATTTGAATTTCAATATTAATAAATAATAATATAATAATTATTATTAAATTAACTTTATTAAAATATTTAGGAATTAGTCTAGGCCAACTAATTACTAAATATTATTAACATATTGAAATTAATATATATTAAATAATGTAAACACGTGATTGTCATTAAATTAATTTCTACATATTATATTTTAATTATAAAATATAATATTTAGTTATTATATTCTTATATTTTATTTATATTAAATATTTATATTATTTTACTTTATCAATATCAAACTTATATTAATATTATTACATATTCATATTAATAATTAATATTTTGATAATTAATTATTTTATATAAATACATGTTTAAATTCTTTGATTAATCCTTTGTAGGATTATTGTAATTTAAATTATAGTAATAATTATATAAAATAATATGTAATAAAATATTATTAAGATTAAATAAAATTTATATTTCAAATAAAAAACTTAATTATACAATTTACTAATAATAATATGTTTAAAATAAGAGTAAAATTAAGTTATTAATTAATTACTATAATTTGGCATCTTGACCTAATCGTTAAGACCAAATTATCTTAAAACTTTGACATAAATAAGAAGATAGATTATTTTATAAGAAATAAATCTATATTCTTACACAACATTGTTATGGTTCGAGGAATTCAAAAAAAAAAATTATATAATATTAAAACACAAAAAAAATTTTATTCTTTCACAATAATTTTTATTTATTTATTATATTTTTATTTTAATTTTTATTTTATTTTTATTATTATTTTTATTTATTTATTTTATTTTTATTTTATTTTTATTATTATTTTTATTTATTTATTTTATTTTTATTTTATTTTTATTATTATTTTTATTTATTTATTTTATTTTTATTTTATTTTTATTATTATTTTTATTTATTTATTTTATTTTTATTTTATTTTTATTATTATTTTTATTTATTTATTTTATTTTTATTTTATTTTTATTATTATTTTTATTTATTTATTTTATTTTTATTTTTTTATTATTATTTTTATTTATTTTTTTCTCTCCCCTAAAAAGGGGTTCCAAGGTAGTCAATTTATATCTTTTTGAAGATATAAAAGTAGCAAAGCCTCTGGAAGTAGTTGAAGAGATGGAAAAACAATAGATTTTTAAATCTTATTGATTATTTCCTTATTGTAATAAATAGAAATTTTATTATTTCCTAATATTCAAATTAACCAAAATAAATCTATAATATAAAAGATGCATTATAGATAAGAATTAAACAAAAAAAAGAGAAGCAGTATTACAATAAAATTGAATACTTTAACTTAATTTTGATACTAATTTAATATGTAATCTTATATATTAATTTGAATGACATAATAGAAAATAAAATACATTTATTAATATATGAAAAATCTTTTACAATTTTAAATACAGAAAATTTTATTTTATTTATTTCTTTCATTTCAATTATTTCTTAATTCGAAAGACAGAAATATTGATAAAGTTATTTAAGTTGTTTATATACAGGAATTATTCCTTATTTAGAAAAATAATACTAAAAGTAATTAGTACTATGTTATTGCTAAACTCTCATAAATTTAATTTACCTTTATAAGGAATGAACATAAATTTAAATTAAATTTTATGTATAAACTTAAATTTTCAGATCAAATAATATAGTAAAATTATTAATGTAAAGAATACATAAATTTATTAATATTTTAAAAATCACCTTGACTATATTAAAAGGTTTTTAATAAGAATCAATTTATTACTTCATTCTTTATCAACATTGTTCGGTTATATAAGAAATAAAAGGATTACAATAAATACACTTTATTTTGATAATTTTTTTTTTTTTTTTTTTTTTTTTATGTTTATTTGTTTATGTGTTTATTTGTTTATATTTTTTTTTTTAACTAATAAGAAAATTAATTATTACAATTATTTATTAAACAATATAATTTTTTTTTTATTTTTATATAACTAAATAAAACTATTTAGTAAATTATGCACTAAACTAAATAAATTACTTAATAATATTAACTAAACTATTATAACTAAAAATTTAATTAAATAACTAACTATCAAAACTAAACTATTTAAAACTAAACAAACTAAACTATTTTAAAACTAAACTATTTAAAACTAAAAATTTTTTTTTTTTTTTTTTTTTTAATTGGTTATAATAATTACAATATATAATATATTTATTACTAATTTATTCTAAAAAAAAAATTTTTTTTTTTTTTTTTTTATATATATATATATATTAATAATCAACCAATATTTTTATTTTAATTATTTAGAATTTTCTAAAAATTTATAGAATTTATTTAAGGGATTCTTAATATAGAAATCTTTTAGAAACTTTTAGAAAAATAATAATATTTACTATCAATATTTTAGAATTTCCATGAAAGAAGAATATAGGAAAGTTTAATTTAATAAGAAATCAATAATAATTATAATTGGAATATTTGTAATATATTATGAAAATTATTACAATTTAATAATTATTGTTTTGTTCTTTTTCAAGATGCCCTCGCATAAATTCAGGCTAAATGGAGGCTGAATTATACTTTACTATATTCTTCAAATGGACATTTCTATTTAATTGGATTCCGGTATTTGGATCAGCTAAAGTTAAGGTATTATATTGTTTCTTAATGACTTTTAAAGGACCTACGAAATATGGTTCAAGCTTTCTGCGGTTAAAATTTCGAACTAGTACTAAATCGCCAACAGCTATTCTTTTTCCTTGATTTAGGCTATTCTTTTCTTCTCTCCTAGTTGCCCAGTATTTACTTGCGTTTTTACTATTCTCGGCAGCTTCTAAAACCCATCTGTAATGTGAAACAAATTTTTCTAGCAATACTTCATCCGAAGATTTATATATGTCTTTTGTTGGTCTAGCAGCAATGTCGAATGGTTGCTGATCTTCTCTTACGTATACTAGTTCAAAGCTAGAGTGGTTGGTAACTGAATTTTTAGTTGTTCTGAGGGCCCATAACGCAGAAGGTAATATCTCATCCCAGTCTTTATTCTTTTCTCCTAGCAATCGAAGTAATTTACCTATCTCTTTATTCCTATTTTCGGTTAAACCGTTTGATTCCGGATGATAGGTAGAAACGAATTTTATGTAGACATCATATAAATCTAGAAAAACTTTAGTCATGTCAGAGGTAAATTGCACCCCATTATCAGTAGTGATGATTTGCGGAACACCATGTCGGGCGAACACATTTATGAGAAATTTAATCACATCTTGGGAAGTAATAGTTTCAGTAGCTTCCGCTTCAACCCACTTCGTAAAGTAGTCAACAACTACTAAGATATACTGTTTATTATTCTTAGTTTTCACAAGCGGACCTATAATGTCTAATCCTAAATGTACAAAAGGTCCTTCTACTTTAGTTGGAGTATCTTCTGTAGGATCAGGGTAGGGTTGCGGTCTATTGAGTTGGCATTTTTCACACTTACCAATTATTCTTTTGACATCGATTATCATATTGTTCCAGTAATAGCTTTTCTTTAGCCTTTGGTAAGTTTTGTAATAGCCTTCATGACCAATGTCATGAGCTGCCAAGATCAGTTTAACTTTTTCGGCTGTATCAGTGACCAATTTCCTATAATTATTTCCATCTACAAAATAGTCTTCACCGTCAATAGTGGTAAATTTTTCCGATATAAAGTCTTTAATTACTTTAGATAATAATGTTTCATCTTTTTCTTGTGTAACTTTCATGGCTAGCAATTTCTTATCCTTTTCACTCTTCATTCGAGACAATGCGTCGGCTAAGACATTCTTTTTTCCAGGTTCGTAACGAATATCAACACCTAAGGAACTTGCTGTTAAACACCATCTCGTTTGTCGAGCATTTTTCGGTTCCTTGTTCTTAAAAAGTCCAAGTAAAGGTCTATGATCAGTATAAATTATGGTAGTGTGCGGATTTCCCATAATGTATGATTTTAACTTTTCTAAAGCGAAGTATAAAGCTAAACCTTCCAAGTCTGTTATTCCATAATTTTTCTCTGACTTCGATAAGGTACGACTTATATAATGAGCGGGATGTTCTTTACCAGTGATTTCATCCTTTTGAAGTAATACTCCTCCGAGTCCATCATAGGAGGCATCTGTTCTGATAATAAAGGGTTTACTAAAATCGGGAAATTTAAGGATAGGTGCATTTATTAAACATTCTTTCAGCTTTTCAAAACATATTTGTTGTTCGTCATTCCAGACATACTTTGTGTTCTTACGTAAAAGTTTACATAAGGGAGCCGTTATTTTAGAATAATTAAAAATGAATTTTTGGTAGTAACCGACTGTCCCTAAGAATGACCTTAGTTCGTGAATATTAGTGGGAGGATTCCACTTTTTAATAGCTTCTATTTTACTTTCCATTGGACTTAATCCTTTTGTAGATAGTTTATGACCAAGTACTTCTACTTCTGTCCTAAAGAATTGGCATTTTTCTATATTGATTTTCAATTTGTGTTTACGAAAGATTTCAAGGACTTGTTGGATATGGATAAGATGTTCTTCAACAATTTTAGAATATATCAGTATGTCATCAATAAAATTGTATACACATACACCTATTAAAGGAAAAAGAATTTGATTCATCTCACGTTGAAAGGTAGCTGGAGCGTTCGTGAGACCAAAAGGCATGACTTTGAATTGATAATTTCCGAATTTAGTAGTAAAGGTAGTAATCTCTACACTTTCATCATTCATTAATATCTGATGGTAACCAGAGTAAAGATCCATGGTAGTAAAAATTTTTGCGCCTTGTAGACTATCAAATATTTCATCGATATAAGGTAATGCATAAGAGTCTTTTTCAGTGGCTTCGTTAACTTTTCTGTAATCTACGCATAATCTCCATTTTCCATTTGGTTTTGGAACCAATACTACTGGAGAACTCCAAGTTGAATGAGAGGGTTCAATTAATCTCCTCTCAATTAGGTCAATCAGTAATTCTTTCAGAATATCAGATTTAAATTTTGTTAGCTTATAACTCTTCTGCTTAACCGGTTTAGTTCCTTCTTTTAATTCAATTTTATGGGGAGTCAAATCTGATGGTGTTAATTCTTCTGAGGAAGTCGCAACAATTTCTATGTTATCCTCCAATAATTTAAGAATTTTGTCTTGAAAGTCTTTATTCAGAGTATTTTTAAAAATATCATTATGTATATAATCTAAGGGAGGTAATCCTTCAATGGTTTTTAACTTTGCTTTAATATTGACTTCTTCTTTATCGTCAATTTTTGTTACTGAACACAAAAGTTTTGGTTCGTCTTCAAAATCATTATTTAACTGTGCAATCTTTTCAATGAATCCTTCAGTTGAGAATCTACAAAGACTGTTTAATACAGGATGTATGAATAATCTATGAACAGCTTGTGTTTTAAGATTTATTAAAACATCATAGAATGGATCTTCTTTTTCTACAATTCGACAATTTACAGTCATAGTAAAATTGTTAATTCGAATAGGTACTCTAATTATGACACTCTCTGAGTACTCATCATTGTTAGTAGCAAGACGGATGCGACCACAGCTTATACCAATTGGTTCAAAGTTTCTTGGAATTTTGTCTAAATATTTTCGAGTTATTATATTTAGATTACTACAAGAGTCGATTAAAAGTTTACCTTTAATGCCTTCAACTGTGCAGTCAACCATGGCAATATCATCCTCTTGGATTTCCTTTCTATTACTTTTGTAAGAGTGGTCTACGTTATTGACCATGACTGTCATAGCAGTAATATTTTCTACTGCTCCCGCTATTTTATCTTTCTTAACTAACTTTAACCCCTGAGAAACTTGAGATCTAATTTGGGGTGAAGAATTTATTAATTGTCCGAATGTGATGTTACATCTTATATTATTTAAATCTTTTAAGACATCATATTCTTCTTGATCCTCTAACATTTGAATTTTCCGTTTAACTTTATGGGTGGAGATTTTCTTTTCCGTATTTCCTTCTTCCATTAACTTTTCAATTGTTTCTATTTCTTTGAGGTTTTCTAAGTCCTCTAGGTCGTCACCTATATTTATTATTGGGGTTGTTTCTTCTTTATTTGTAGATTTTGCATTAGATTTGATTTTTGGTTCAATGCTTATACTTCCTCTCTCTTTATCACGAGCTTCTTTAGCCTTAGCCTTTTCTTTATTATTTCTTGGTTGGGCTATAAAGGAAGTATGTAGTTGCTTTTCAGCTGGCTTTGGGGGATTTATTTCCAATTCTCTTTCTCTCTTCTTCCGAAGTGTGGGGGTTGCTATTGGTCTAGGATTATTTTTCAAGCTTTTGTATTCACGATTTTCATAGTTTTCTATAGTATCATCTACTTTTTCTATTTTTCTTTTTGCAGCCGCCACAGTAAAATTGGTTGCATTTAGATTTTCTTCCTCATCTGGGTCATGATTTATTTCATAAAGACTATTAATATTACAACTTCTATTATTGTTTTCTGAGTTCGTTTCTTCCTCACTACCAATTTTATTTACTGTCAGAACATCTGGGAAGGAAATCTCTTTATTAGGGTGAAATTGAATTGAAGCTAATTTTTTTGTTCCGGGAGTGCTTCTACTCCCGACTATTGATTTAAAGGCATATTGTGGTTTTGATTGAAGTACTTTCTTTTGTTTTCTTGAATAATGGACTGAAGTTTAGGACAATGATTACTGTAATGACCTTTTTCTTCACAATAGAAACAAGTTTTAATAGTTAAATGTTTCATTTTACTAGTAAGATCTTCCCTTTCAACATCTACATTAGTTCTCTTTAGTTCTTCGGACTCTAATTTCTTATTATAAGGTATAGAGGGAGAATTTCGTTTGAAGGTATTATTACTATTATAATTGTTTCGATGGTAATTCTCTTGATTTGTAAGTCGGGTTTGGTTAATCATTAATCTATCTACCTTTTCAGCGGCTTCATAAGCTTGTTTTAAAGAAATATCATCTTGTAAGGAGACTCTTTTCCATGCCTCTTCATTGTTTCTTAAAGAATCCACGTAATCTAGAACACTTACTTGCTTCTTATGCTTCTTGTCTAGTTTCAAGTATAAAGATCTAAAGCGTGTGTTAAAATCTTTCACTTTTTCATTACGTTTTATTCTTAGGGAACGTATTTCTCTTACTAATAAATTCTGATCTTCCTTAATGCCATAAAACGTCTCTAATGCATCAATAATCTCTGAGAATGTAGGATAAGAAGTATCATTTTCGTCGTTACTTTCATTGTCACTTTCATCATTATCTTCATCTTCATCATCACTATCATAGTTATCCAAATTATTCTTCAATTCTTGAATTACCTTCCTCGGTTCACCCGTAGATGTTAAAACGCATGCAATAAATATTTTCTTTGGATTAGTAACTTCTTCAAGCTCAATCCATAATTGTATTTCTGAGGCCCAAGTCTTAATATCTAAGTTATCCTTGGTTAATTTTTCAATATCTTTGAGTTCCTTTTTCAAAGATTTGAAATCTATTTCCTGGTTAGTCATCTTTGATAATAAAAAATGTATTAATAAATATTCCAACTTAATAAAAAAAATTTTCTTTTTCTTTATATAGAGTAATTATTATTGATTTTATAATATAATATAAATTAATTTTTAGACTCAAAAATCCTTTTGACAGTCTATTCCTCCTATAGTAGACTCGAAATTCTTTCGACAGTCTATAATTAAAATTAAGAAATATAAAATATATATAATCCAGTTATTCCCAACTGCTAATTATATATCTAAGAATCAAAAATAAAATTTTTTTTTTTTTTTTTTTTTTTTTTTTATTATTATTATTATTTCATTTGCATATATTATAATTAAATAAAATATTCGAAACCCGCAGGTCGTCTCTCTACGATTTTCAACCTCGATCTTAGAACCGTCAATTATAAATAAAGTTTTCTATTGTGCCTACCAATTGAAACATGGAATTTACGGCTTTTTCAATATCCAACTTACTGTTAATTTATAATCTTATTCTAAAACCCTTTACTCTCTCGCTTCTACAAGAGACTTCCCTATTCTACTCTCTTTTATTTAATTATTTTTATATTTTTACACAACCTCTACTCAGTATACCGTTGTGAAAATACTATATGCAAATATATAGTAATTATAAGAATTTTATATTTTATATATCACAATTAATAAACTAAAATTTTAATATTTTTTTTTATAGTTATAATTAACAAAAAAAATTTTTCTTTTTTTCTTTTTTTTTTTTTTCTTTTTATAATATTTATCTTTCCTTACTTTTATTTCTTATATCCCCGATATCTCCACCATTTCTAATGTTCGGTTATATAAGAAATAAAAGGATTACAATAAATACACTTTATTTTGATAATTTTTTTTTTTTTTTTTTTTTTTATGTTTATTTGTTTATGTGTTTATTTGTTTATATTTTTTTTTTAACTAATAAGAAAATTAATTATTACAATTATTTATTAAACAATATAATTTTTTTTTTATTTTATATAACTAAATAAAACTATTTATTAAATTATGCACTAAACTAAATAAATTACTTAATAATATTAACTAAACTATTATAACTAAAAATTTAATTAAATAACTAACTATCAAAACTAAACTATTTAAAACTAAACAAACTAAACTATTTTAAAACTAAACTATTTAAAACTAAAAATTTTTTTTTTTTTTTTTTTTTTTTTTTTTTTTTTTTTTTTAAGACTAAACTATTTAAAACTAACTAAAAATATTCTTATTATTAATTTTATTTTTATTATTTTAATTTTGTTATTAATCTTATTATAATCTAAGGAAAGATTCTGCTTTTTTTTTTTTTGAGTAGACATAGGTCTATTTATACTTTTTCAATTTTATTTTTAATTGTAAAGCCTCAATAAAAAAAAGAGTTTGAATTAAAATTAGGATTTTTGAAATTGATTTTAATAATTATTCAATATATTTTATATTTATTAAGAGTATAATTGAATAAATATGACAAAATCTTTTCGAAAACGTTAGAAAGTCATTACTAATAATTTTAAATTTTATTAGTAAAAAAAAATTTTTTTTTTTTTTTTTTTTTTTTTTTTTTTTTAATTGGTTATAATAATTACAATATATAATATTTTTATTACTAATTTATTCTAAAAAAAAAATTTTTTTTTTTTTTTTTTTTTATATATATATATATATATATTAATAATCAACCAATATTTTTATTTTAATTATTTAGAATTTTCTAAAAATTTATAGAATTTATTTAAGGGATTCTTAATATAGAAATCTTTTAGAAACTTTTAGAAAAATAATAATATTTACTATCAATATTTTAGAATTTCCATGAAAGAAGAATATAGGAAAGTTTAATTTAATAAGAAATCAATAATAATTATAATTGGAATATTTGTAATATATTATGAAAATTATTACAATTTAATAATTATTATTTTGTTCTTTTTCAACATTGGTATGGTTCATATAATTTTAGGAATATAATAATAATTAACACAAATAATAAAATTACAATAAAAAAAAAATAATTTGTTTTAAAATCAATATTTATTTATTTAAATTTATAAAAGAAAAATAATAATATAATTATTTATTTAATAAAAAGAAAGTTATTGATTATATTTTATTTCACTAAAATTACATGTATTTATATTTTTTTATCAAATTAAAATTTGTAAAGCCTAACTATTTTTTTAATAAACTAATTACTAATTATTTTTATAAATAAAACATTTAAATTGAAATTGAATTATTATTTTAGTTAATAATATTATTGTTATAAATAGTAGTTATATATTATTGAATTATTAATTATTTAATAATAGTTTAATACTAATATATATAAAATAAAAATAAAGAGATTATACAGAATATTTTATTGTGGTTTAGTTAAATTTAGTAATTAAAAATAAATTTATATTGATAACGAAAATTTTAATAACTAATTAAATAGATTTGATTATTTTCAATATAACATAATACAAAAGAAATACAATATTAATATATTAAGTGGGCAAGGACAATATTCTTGGCTAAAGATTTTTAATACATTATAATGGAATCGGATCGATAATTCAAAAAGGAATTATAAGTTAATTAGTGATTTATTAACTTAAGATTTCTATTTAGTAATATTTGAAGAATATTGGAAAGTTCCAATTATATAGAATAGAATAATCTATAAGGTTAGAATAATTTAAATTATTCCAGCACAATTAGTATTATTTGTTCATTCTGTATTAAGATGCCCCCGCTAAGACTCAAGCTAGGTAGAAGCTGAGTTAAACTTGACAATATTTTTCAAATGAACATTACGATTCATTTGTATATTAGTAGCAGGATCAGCTAAAGTGACTGTATTGAATTGTTTCTTTACCACTTTCATAGGTCCAACAAAGTAAGGTTCTAATTTAGTTCGATTAAAGTTTCTTACTAGTACTAAATCACCTGGTTTTATTCTTTTAGCTTGATTCATACTGGTCTTTTCTTCTCTCCTAGTAGCCCAATACTTCGAAGCATTTTTGATATTAGATGCGGCCTCCATTACCCATTGGTAGTGTGATACAAATTTTTCCAGTAGAATTTCGTCAGAAGACTTATTTATACCCTTAGTTGGTCTGGCAGCAATGTCAAAAGGTTGTTGGTCCTCCCTTCCATAAACTAATTCAAAACTTGAATGGTTGGTGATTGAGTTTTTAGTAGTTCTTAAAGCCCAAAGTGCAGATGGTAAAATTTCATCCCATTCTTTGTGTTGTTGTCCTAGTAATCGTAATAATTTTCCAATTTCTTTATTACGATTCTCAACTAAACCATTGCTTTCAGGATGATATGGAGTGATAAATTTAACATATACATCATATAAATCAAGGAAGATTTTTGTCATATCTGATGTAAATTGTGTTCCATTATCAGTAGTGATAATTTGAGGTACACCGTGTCGAGCAAATACATTAATTAAAAATTTTATCACATCCTGAGAAGTAACATTTTCAGTGGGCTCTGCCTCAACCCATTTAGTAAAATAATCAACCACAACGATTATATATTGATTATTATTTCTGGTTTTACTTAGAGGTCCTATAATGTCCAATCCTAAGTGTGTAAATGGTCCTTCCACTTCAGTTGGTTTATCTTCCGTTGGTTCAGGGTATGGTTGAGATTTATTTAATTGACATTTTTCACATTTACCTATAATTCGCTTAATGTCATTAACCATATTGTTCCAATAGTAGCTCTTTTTCAAACGTTGGTATGTCTTGTAATAGCCTTCGTGTCCTATACTGTGTGCTTGAAAAATTAATTGAAGTTTTTCTTTTGTATCTGTAACTAATTTT
>JACVTC010000033.1:0-87500 GCA_016946835.1 Neocallimastix lanati (nom. inval.)
AATTCAATATCAAATGGGTAAGAAAAATGTGTTAGCCGATGCATTATCTAGGATGAAGAAAAGAGATGATTCTGTGGTATTGGCAACTAAGTTAACTTCAAAGGAAGAAGAAGAGTTGCTTTCTAAAACTATTAAAGACTTTATAAATGAAAAATTTGTTACGATAGATGGTGAAAATTACTTTGTTGATGGTAATGACTATCGTAAATTAATTACGGATCAAACGGAAAGAGTAAAACTTATTTTAGAAGCCCATAAGATAGGTCATGAGGGATACTATAAGACTTATCAAAGGCTTCGTAAAAGTTTTTATTGGAATAATATGGTGATGGATATTAAAAGAGTGGTGCAAAGTTGTGACAAGTGTCAGTTGAATAGGTCACAACCATATCCAGAACCTACAGAAAATATTCCAACTAAAGTAGAAGGTCCTTTTATACATTTGGGTTTAGATATTATTGGACCTTTGATTAAAACTAAAAATAATAATCAATATATAATGGTTGTGGTGGATTACTTCACCAAATGGGTTGAAGCAGAACCCACGGAAAATATAACATCACAGGATGTGATTAAGTTCTTAATTAATGTGTTTGCTCGTCATGGTGTTCCACAGGTAATAACAACTGACAATGGTGTTCAGTTCACCTCGGACATGACGAAAATATTTTTAGATCTCTATGATGTATATGTGAAGTTTATTTCCACATATCATCCAGAAAGTAATGGACTTACGGAAAACCGTAATAAAGAGATCGGAAAGTTATTGAGGTTGTTGGGTTCTAAGAATAAGGATTGGGATGAAGTTTTACCATCCGCCTTATGGGCTCTTAGAACTACCAAAAATAAGGTAACAAAACATTCAAGTTTTGAGTTGGTTTATGGTAGGGAAGATCAGCAGCCTTTTGATATTGCTGCTAGACCTACCAAGGATATTAATAAGTCATCGGATGAAGTGTTGTTAGAAAAATTTATAAATCATTACCGATGGACTTTAGAAGCAGCCGAAAATGTTAAAAATGCAAATAAGTATTGGGCTGCTAGAAGAGAGGAAAAGAATAGTTTGAATGAAGGAAAAAGAATTAGGGAAGGTGATTTAGTTCTAGTTAGAAATTTTTCAAGAACTAAACTAGAACCTTATTTTGTTGGTCCTCTTAAAGTTATAAAAAAACAATTTAATACGGTTACCTTGGCTGATCCAAATTCTGGAATTCAAATGAATAGGAATGTTCATTTGAAGAATATAGTCAAGTATAACTCAGCTTCGATGTAGCTTGAGTTTTAGAGGGGGCATCATGGTAAAGAATGAATTAATAACCTTTATTTTATTATTAATAATTCTTTACTAAATTGTACTTTCCTATATTCTTGATAACCTAAACTTAATAATAAAATTTAATTTATTTTAATATAAATTAATTTTAACTTGTAAATAATGTAAATAAATTTTAATTAATTACTTTATTGTTATATTATTAAATATATGTATATTAAAATACAATTGTAAATATTAAAATTATACTTTTAAGATACTAAACTATTAAAACTATTAATTAAATATTATTATAAAAATTATTATAAAATTATTAAAATTATTAATTAAATATTATTCTAAAAATTATTATAAATTATTAATATTATAAAATTATTAAAATTATTAAATATTATTATAAAAATTTATTTATTATAACTATTAAATATTATTATAAAATTATTAAGATTATTAATTAAATTTATTATTAAAAATTATTATTAAAAATTTTTACTTATTATAAAAATTATTATTTAAATATTATCAAATTTATTAATTAAATATTATAAAAATTTTATTTTATTTTGAAAATAATTACAAGTATTATTTAAAATAATTAAAGATTATTAAATTTATTATATTAATCTTTAAAAACAATTTATTTAACTTAAAAATATCAAAGAAAATAGTAAAAACTATTTTCTATATATTTATTTTATAATTATTTTTAATTAAATTATATTTGAATATTATATTATTATATTTATAAAAATTAAAACAAAAATGAATTATTGATATAAAATTAATTCAATAATTCTATAAAATTACTTAAATTATAAACAATTAATTATACTTTAAATTTATAAAAAAATATAAATATTGTAACAATTTCTTAAAAATTAAATGTGTGTACTTTAAATAATAAAATTTTATATTAATAAAAAAAAAATAAATAACTTTTAATAAAGAATTATTTTTTTTTTATTTAAAATCAAAGCAGGGTAATACCCGTCCCCCCTGCTTGATTTTAAATATCTAAGTGTCAACCCCGAGTCTACCACTGAAGATTTCGTTACAATACATAAAATCAAAACTAACCTTAGCCAAGTTTAATAATAATTTAATAAAAAAAAAATTAATTAATTAATTAATTAAAACAAATAAATTACACTTAAAAATTACATTAATACTCAGATATGAAAGAAATATTATATATTTTTCAAAATAAAAATATTAAGATTAAATTTAAAATAAAATAATTAGTTTTATAATAATTTTTATAATTAATTTTATAATTAAATAATAATTTTATAATAACAAAATTTATTAATTTAAATAACAAAATATTTTTAATTATTTTTATAATAAACAAATTTATTTATTTTATTATTAAATATTTATTTTATTATTAATTTTATTACTTTTATTTTATTTAATTATTCTTTTTATTTATAAATTATAAATAGTTTAATTTTAAAGAAAAATATAAATACTTGTAAATATTTCATGTAAATATTATTATTATTATTATTATTATTAATTAATTTTATAATTTTAATAATCACTTTAAATTTTGTAATGTTTAATAAATTTTAATAAAAGATTTATAAAATAAAATATTAGAAAACAAGTGTTCCAATAAACCAAATTTTTAGTGTTATTTTTAATAAAACATTTTTAATTCATAAATAACTTATACAGTTATTATTAAAATAAATTGAAATTATCACTTTTTAATTCTATATTAAAATTAAGATAATTTCTAAAATTTATCATTGTAAAAGGTAAGTTTATTATTAACTAAAATAACGAATAATAATTAAATCTAAAGGCTAAGATAACTTAACACCTCTCTATTCGAGTTGTTAATAATAAACACTAAATTAATTAATTCTATAATTATTATTTCTTATTACACTAGAGTATAGCGCAGTACTTTATAACTCTATTCGTTATCAGTTACTGGGCTTACACTGAGTAATATTTTTTATTTAATAATTATATTTTTATTTATCAATATTAATATTTATAATAACAATTTACGTTAATAGTAACGCTAGTGCGTTACAGTTACAAGTTCAATTATTATTTATACATGTCAATAATATTATGATTGGTAAATAATTTAATTTAACTTAGTTTACTAATCACTAAATAAAATATATTTAAATAAATATTTAACTATATAATTATTTATAAAATAATAAAATTTAATGTACGAAAGTAACAAAAGATTTTATTTGATTAGCCGAAATTGCTAGCTGTTTAGAGATACGTTACGTAACCAAAGAACTATCATTGGATAGGCTTGAAGTTACCATGTATCTGTTACAGGAGTTCTGATAAATAACAAAATTATTAAATTAAAATAAATAATAAAAAAACAAATTCTGTCTAACTTAACCCAAAAATTAATCCATTCTAAAAAAAAAAAAATTAAATCCATATTTAAGAAAAATTTAATTAAATAAAAATAATTAAAATAAAATAATAATAAATTAATTAATCATTAATAATTTTAATTAAAAACTAAAATAAATTAATAAATAATATTTTTCTAAGACTACAAATAAACAAAATAATAAACATATTTAATAAATTATAAACAACAAATAAACAAACTTATAAACAACGCAAAGTTAAAATTAAATAGTTAAATAATTTTTTAAGTTACTTTTATTTAAAATAATGATTATTTTATTTATTTTATAACTCAACTTTTATAAACAAATTGTAATTAAAATAACATTTTAAAACTCATCTTTATCAACATTTTAATTGTAAATATTGTTTAATTTAATAATAAATTATTCTTTATTTCTCTTTTATTAATTTTATTATTTTTAATGTAAATAGTTTAAAATCAAAGAAAAATATAAAAACATGTAAATATTTCTTATAAATTATTCTTTATTATTAATTAGTTAATAAATTATTATAAATATTTTATTAGTTTTAATAATCAAAAATATGATTATTAATTATTTAATAAATTATTATAAATATTTTATTAGTTTTAATAATCAAAAAGTATGATTATTAATTATTTAATAAATTATTATAAATATTTTATTAGTTTTAATAATCAAAAAGTATGATTATTAATTATTTAATAAATTATTATAAATATTTTATTAGTTTTAATAATCAAAAAGTATGATTATTAATTATTTAATAAATTATTATAGATATTTTATTAGTTTTTAATAATCAATTTTTTTTATGATTATTAATTATTTTGATAAATTATTATATATTTTATTAGTTATTAATAATCAATTTTATTATTAAAATTTAAAATAAATTAGTATAAATAATAAATATTTCATTTTATTATTTTATTAGTTTTAACAATTATTTTATTAATTTAAACAAAATTAATTATTAAATAAATAAAGATTAATATTAAAATAAAAATAAATTTTTTTTAATAAAACATTTTTGTGTTTAATAATAAAACATATTTATTTTTTTTTAAATTTCTTAAATCAATTTTATTCAGTATTTATCCTTTTATTCACTTCTACAAAATTTAATTTTTGTAGATTAAGAATATTAGGTATAAATCAGTTCTTGGTACGTTACTCACTAAAATAGAATAAATTATTAAAAATATAAGAAAATAAATAATTCTTTAGTTATTTTATTATAATAGGTATAGGGTTTAATTAGTATATAAAAATATAATATTAATAAAAATAATTTTAATTAATAGATAACCAATAAGAATTAAGATAAATTATAGTATAAAAATAAGTGAAAGATAAAATATTAACAAAGGAGGAACTTAATAATTTAATATCTTTAAAGAATATAATAGTTAGAATAGGAATTATAAAATATTTATTCGGGTGAATAAATATTTAGGATATTTTGGTTAATATTATTATTAAAATATAAATTTAAAGATATAATAAAGTTATAATAAAATTAAATGTACTTATTTAAAGAACAAAACTTATAAATAAAATAAAGACTTAAAAGTAACACATTATTATTTATTAAAATTTATTATTAATTTTGTGTTATAATTTTTTTATTTATTTCTTTTATTAGAATATATTATTTTATAGTTTTACAACTTGCTTTCCCCAAATCATATAAAAGGTACAATATATAAAAATAACGTACCAAAATTGGTGGAGAATCCGGGCGGAAGCAAGATAAAATAATATGAAAATAATAAGAGAAATTACTTTACTTTAATTAATTCATTTTTTTTATTTTATATATTTATAGTACAAAAGAATTTATTATATTATTATAAAACAATTTTTTTTATTTCTTCATTTATTTTTTTTACAAAACAATTATTATATTATAAATAAATATAACTATTTTATATTACTTTTTTTAATAAATTCTATTTATCATGATTGACGCTGCCAAATTACAGAACGCATTACCAAATCTCATCGACTATGGAAAAGATGTTGATGGATGGATGCATGAATTCGTCAGAGTGATGGAGCTCTACGATGTTGTGGAACCAAGAAGAATTTTTGTCTGGGCCAAAGAAGCAGTCGAAGAAGACATGCATGGGGCATTAAACTCTTTAAAAAGTAAGAATGGAAACGAAGTTAGATATCCCAGCTTCAAAGAAATCCAAGCTGCCGTTGAGGAGTACTTGCACATCACACCTAATGATAAATGTGCAGTATTAAAATCATTAAAAATTAATAATAAAGAAACTATAAAAAAATTTAATCATAGATACAAAATATTATATAAAGGCCTACCAAGAGAATATCAAAAACTAATTTCAATAAAGGACTATACTACTGCTATAAGTACAAGGGTCTTTCCTTGTTCAAGAGTTATGACAACCGAATGCGAAACTTTATCTGAAGCTTTTAAGGTAGCTGAAGTATCCGAAGAAGCTGAAAAAGAAATAATCAGTAATATTGGGCAAGATAATAATAAAAATGGATCTAATTTAATGTTTGTGCAAAATTTGGATAGTACTATAATGAACCACCCATTTTATCAGAATTTTTATGGAGAACCTTCTTATCAACATAATATAAATCAAAGTACTAATAGAAATGTTTACAATAATAATTTTCGTCCACCTTTTAGAAGGAACAACCGAAACTTTAGTAATGGTTCAAGATTTATGAACCTCAATAATAATTATAATACTAACGTCAATCAAAGTATGAATAATGTCATGGATAACAACAACTATAATTATAATTATTTACCTAATAGAATACAAAATAGTAATAACTCTAATTACAATTATAAAAACAATAATATTAGTAACGATAACAATACCAACAATATAGCTACCGCAGTTTCTCAAAATAGTAACGTATATGACAATAATAACGGTATTGATGCTAATATACTTACAACTACCATAAATAGAAATCCAGGGGTTATTCCAAATAAGGAATATAATAAAAGTTTTAATAAAGACTACCAAAATAGGAAAACTACTTGTTTCCGTTGTTTCCAAAATGGGCACAAGGCTTCAAACTGCCCCTATTCGTTCAAACAATTAGCGGAAATGGAAGAAAGGGGAATGATCAACAAATCTTTAAACCACTAAATGGGAGAAGGATAACTTCCAGTAAACAAACCAACCACATGGAAGACAATGCTAATAATTGTTATCATCATAATAGAAATATTAATAATAATAGTAACAATATTAATAATAAATATATTAATAATAATAATATGAATAACCATAATAAATCAATATCAAATTATCAACCTTTACATATTAATAAACCAATTGAAGTTCTTGCACCAGCTGTCAGAAAACAAAAAGAAAAAAACGTAAGTTCCATTCCTTATAATAAAGAGAAATCCAATGATACTGTAAAGATGTGATTATCCCAATCACATTTTAAATTAAAAATTTTTCTTGTGTAATTCAAAAATGTAAATTATTCTTTGATTTATAAAATAATAAACAAAGTAAATAAATCATATGAACTAAATTTTTAAATTATATTCTTTAAGCCACAAGATAAATTTTTAATGTAATAATTTTTATAAAATTTAATTCTGAGAAAATTATTGTTGTAAAATAATTTAAATGAATTAATTAAAGTTTAAAACAAAATAAATTAATAATTTATTTTGTGAAAATTAAGTTTCAAAATTTAATCATGACTCCTTTAACATTGTTTTTAAATCGAAAATAAATAAAGACTTTACTTATAATATTAAAATAATAAATAGATAATAAATGTACTTAATTTTAATTATTTAGTATTTAGTTTAATTAATAATTATATTTTTCTAAATTTAGCTATAGTTTATAAATTTATTATTTAATAAAATTCATTAGGATAGTTTTATATTAAAATATATGTAATTTAAATAAAATAATATATTATCAATGTATTTAGGAAAAGTATAAATAGAAGATACTTTTCACATTTTTTCTCGATGTAATTGTTATTTTAACGAATAACTATTAAATATTAATAAAATATATTTTAATAAAAAATTTTTTAATAAAATAAAATTTATTGTATTTTGTTATTGTAATCTATTTTTGTGTTTTCTTTTACAGATACATTAAAGAATAATCCGACGCCGATTCAAACAGCAGCTATGAGACATAACAACAAATATGATGCTTGTCTTAATGAAGGAAAAAAGGTGCATAACCAAAAAGATCAAAATATGGAAACTAATACTTTACCAATTGAAGATGTAATTATGATTAAAGATGATATTGAAGATAGTATACAAAATAATGAAATTAATAAAAATAAGTCTACAAATACAGTAGATAAGAATACTACTTTAGATAAAAATAATAAAACTACCTCTAATAGTAATCAAACCGAAAAATTGGAGTACTTAGATCCTTCAATTATAGCTGAGAAGAATATTAGAACGAGTAAAAGAAACAATCATGAAGAAAGAATTAAAGATATTATTGAAAATGCAAAGAAATCTCCACCTTCATTAAGTAACAACAAAGAATCTAAAGAAAAACATATTAAATTAATAGAACAATTTGATGATTATTTAATACAAGATCTATTAAAAGAAGTTGCATCTACTGAAGTTATTACTAAATTAGGATACTTACTTGATCTATTCCCAAAATTCAGAACAGCATTTAGTAAAGCTTTGAAGCTTACTCCTAAAAGTAATGCTATTAATAATGTGATGACAATAGTTAATAAATTTAAAATAATTAAAGTAAAAGGAAAAGTTGAAAATACCAATTGTGAGATATTTTTAGATACTTGCGCTAGTGTTAATGCTATTACGAGATCTGCTTTAGAAAAATATAATATAAACAAACCTGCCATAGGAAGAATCTCAGAAACTATTTTTCAAGCTTGTTCAAACTCGACGATTGAATCCGAAATATATGAGCTAGAAATAACTATAGGAGACAAGACTTTCCAAGATTATTTTAGAGTAATTGAAAAAGATGACCTTTTCGACATTCTAATTGGAGTTGATTCATTAAAGAAAAATAGGTTTGATATTAACCTAGTTAATGACTCATTATATTATATTAATGAAGATAATACTTACAAGAAATTAGCTGACCTTTACTACGATATTAATCTGAAAAATCCAATTGACTCAGGAGAAGAAATTAATAAAGAAAACACAAATGCATCTACACCCTTACTACTTACTATAGTTATTCAGAATAAAGATAAACAATTAGAACAAACTATTAATGTTAAAGAAAATCTAATAAATGATATTATTAATGCCGTACCTAGTGAACATAAGAACTTTATAAAGGAGCTATTCGAAATTTTTAAAGACATATTAGCTGTGAAGACTGATGACCTTGGAACTTCTAAATTATTACCACATAGAATTAATTTAATTCCAAATGCTAAACCAATAAAACTGAAAGCATATAAACTTTCTAAAGCTCAATCTATGGCTCTCAAAGAAATACTTACATTTTTAATCAATAATCGGTTGATTGAACCGTCTTTCTCTGCCTGGTCCTTTCCTGTTGTCTTAGTACCTAAAAAGAATAATAAAGATTGGAGAATGTGCGTTGATTATCGTAAATTAAATAATATAACAATTAAAGATTCATATTCATTACCTTTAATCGATGAAATTCTTTTGCAAATCGGTAATAATTCACAAATCCTGTCTACGATTGACCTTTTTTCAGGATACCACCAAATCCCAATGGCTCCCGAAGATAAAGAAAAGACTGCATTTAACACAATGTATGGCAATTACAACTTCAGAGTAATGCCATTTGGTTTATGTAACGCCCCATCAACCTTTCAGAGAGAAATGAACAAAATATTTTTTGAATTAATCGGTGAATGTGTATTTATTTATATTGATGATATAGTTATATTTTCTAAAGATATAAATGAACATATTTTACACTTACGTCGTGTTTTTAAGATACTAAAAGACAATGGATTAAAAATTAATTTGGAAAAATGTTCATTCTTTAAAAAAGAAGTTTCACTACTTGGTCACAAGCTCTCGACAGATGGTATTTCTCCTATTCCGGAAAAAGTAAAAACAATTGTTAATTGGTTACCACCTAAAAATACTACACAACTTAAATCTTTTCTTGGTGCTATAGGATATTATCGCAAATTTATTAAAAATTTTGCTCAAATAGCAAAACCATTATTTTACCTTTTAAAGAAGAACTCGATATTTAACTTTTCCGATGAGTGTATTAAAGCATTTGAAGAATTAAAAAATAAATTAATACAAGCACCTATATTAACTCCCCCAGATTTTTCTAAACCATTTATTATACGTACCGATGCTTCTAGAGATGGACTAGGAGGTGTTCTTCTACAACGAGATAAAAATAATCTTGAGGTTCCTATTTTTTATGAAAGTAGATCATTAAGTAAATCGGAAGAAAATTATAGTATTACTGACCTGGAAGGTAAAGCTGTCTTCCATTGTGTTCAGAAATTTAAACAATTTATCACTGGTAATTCTTTTATAACTATAGTTTATACTGACCATAAACCGCTTGTTGGTATATTTAATAATCGTGAACCTACCAATAGTAGACATCTCAAATGGGTTACGGAATTATCCATCTTGAATGTTAAAGTCGAATATCAAGAGGGGAGGAAGAATGTCATAGCTGATGCTCTGTCTAGATTGGAAACTTCTGATAAACCTAAAGAAACAATAAATATTATATATAACAATAATAATGAAGTTGATAATAGTGATAATGGTATAAGTGATAATAATAATAATAATAGTAATAGTATTAATAAATTTATAGAAGATTATATCAAAAAAAGAATCAAAAAAAGAATAATAATTATTGATGGCAAAGAATATTATAAACAAGGCGATAAATTAAGGTACATAGTGAAAAGCATAGAAGAAAAATTAACATTAATTGATCAAGCTCATCAAATTGGCCATGAGGGAGTATATAAAACATACAACAGACTAAAAAGAGATTATTATTGGAAAAATATGAAAAAGGATATTAATAATTATATTCGATGTTGTTACAAATGCCAAACATGTAAGCCACAAACATTAAATCAATTTCCAGAAGATAATGCCACTCCTCCAGGATACCCTTTCTCAAGAGTTGGACTCGATTTAATTGGACCCCTACCAGAAACTCCAAGAGGTAATAGATTTATAATTGTTCTAGTTGACTATTTAACCAAATGGGTAGAGGCTGAACCATTAGTAACATCGGAAGCAGATGACGTGATAAATTTTTTAAAGAAAGTATTCTCAAGACATGGTATCCCTGAGATACTGGTAACAGACAATGGTCCACAGTTCACCGCAGATAAAATAAAAGCATTCTTAGATCTACACGATGTTTATGTTCACTATATTTCAACTTACCATCCAGCCTCGAATGGAGAAGTTGAAAACAGAAACAAAGAAATTGGGAAGTATCTACGAATCCTGGGAAAAAAAGATAAGCATTGGGATGAGACTTTATATAGTGCTTTATGGGCACTACGTACTTGTAAAAGTGAAGTTACAAAACACAGTAGCTTCGAATTATTGTATGGAAGGAGGGATATACAACCTTTCGAATTATCCATTAATATTGAAAAGAAAAATGAATGGGAAAGTGATGAAGAGTACTGGCTCAGAAAATTTTTGATACATGATAAGTGGATAAAGGAAGCCATAAGAAATATTGAAACCACAAACAAACTTTGGTCCGATAGAAGGAAACAAATCAAAAGAATGAGAAGTGACTATAAACCAGGGGACTTAGTATTAGTGAAAGTATTTAATCGAAGGAAGCTAGACCCATTCTTCACAGGACCATTACAAATTGTTAAAAGAGAATTAAACACAGTGACAGTATGCGACCCAACGACTGGTGAACTAGCAGAACGTAATATCCACCTGAAGAATATTATTCCATACTTTACGGAACTGAACCTCACAAATGAAGACTAAGATACTTATCAGATAATATAAATATATTTACAATAAATATTAAATAATTAAAACAATATTTATAGCAAGTTTTTTTTTAATAAGTAGATAACAAAGAATATAAATTTAAAAAAAAAAAAAAAAAAAAAATAATAATAATAATAATAATAATAATATTTACATAAGATTTTTTTTTTCTTTATTTATTAATATTTATTATCAATTATAAATTAAAAATTAATATATATAAAATAAATATGGTTTTTATCAAAAAAAAAAAAAAAAAAAAAAAAAAAATTTTAATACAACCTATAGCACGCTTTAAAAAAAAAAAAAAAAAAAATTATAGAGATAGATAAATAATACAATTATATAATCTTCAGAATATAGATAACGACAAAAAAAAAAAAAAAAAAAAAAACGCGTTTGAATTTCAACTTACCAAAAATAAACATTTAGCTATTTTTGAAAAGTTTAATAAATTAATTCACATTTCTAATCCAGTAATTTCTTTTATTAGATATAAATAATAAAATATAATAAAAATTTAATAATAGATTATAATAGTTAAATATAATAGTAAAATATAATAGTAAAATATAATAGTAAAATATAATAGTAAAATATAATAGTAAAATAGAATAGTAAAATAGAATAGTAAAATAGAATAGTAAAATAGAATAGTAAAATATAATATTAAAATATACAAAGATATATAGACAGAATATATATAAATTAAATTTTAAATTAGTAAACAAGTATATAATTTTATAAAATTTTATAAACAATATAACATAATTTTACAATTTACTTACCTAAAAAAAAAAAAAAAAAAAAAAAAAAAAAATATATATATATATGCATATACAATATAGTATAAAATTACATATATGTAATGTATACATGTACATTATTGTATGAAATTGTATATATATAATATAAAAAAAAAAAAAAAAAAAATTTATATAGTTATATAGTTCAAATATAAAAAAAAAAAAAAAAAAAAAAAAAAAAAAAAATATATATATATATGCATATACAATATAGTATAAAATTACATATATGTAATGTATACATGTACATTATTGTATGAAATTGTATATATATAATATAAAAAAAAAAAAAAAAAAAAATTTATATAGTTATATAGTTCAAATATAAAAAAAAAAAAAAAAAAAAAAAAAAAAAAAAAAAAAAAAAAAAAAAAAAATATATATATATATGCATATACAATATAGTATAAAATTACATATATGTAATGTATACATGTACATTATTGTATGAAATTGTATATATATAATATAAAAAAAAAAAAAAAAAAAAATTTATATAGTTATATAGTTCAAATATAAAAAAAAAAAAAAAAAAAAAAAAAAAAAAAAAAAAAAAAAAAAAAAAATTTAAAGAATATAATAACATTTTTTTTTAATTTTATCCATTATATCCATAAATCACGACTTCAAGGGACGAAGTCTAGACAAAGTGGGGGCGTCTTGGTACGTTACTCACTTAAATTATTAAAAATATAAAAAAATAAATAATTCTTTAGTTATTTTATTATAATAGGTATAGGGTTTAATTAGTATATAAAAATATAATATTAATAAAAATAATTTTAATTAATAGATAACCAATAAGAATTAAGATAAATTATAGTATAAAAATAAGTGAAAGATAAAATATTAACAAAGGAGGAACTTAATAATTTAATATCTTTAAAGAATATAATAGTTAGAATAGGAATTATAAAATATTTATTCGGGTGAATAAATATTTAGGATATTTTGGTTAATATTATTATTAAAATATAAATTTAAAGATATAATAAAGTTATAATAAAATTAAATGTACTTATTTAAAGAACAAAACTTATAAATAAAATAAAGACTTAAAAGTAACACATTATTATTTATTAAAATTTATTATTAATTTTGTGTTATAATTTTTTTATTTATTTCTTTTATTAGAATATATTATTTTATAGTTTTACAACTTGCTTTCCCCAAATCATATAAAAGGTACAATATATAAAAATAACGTACCATGAATGATACGTGACCACTATAAAAATGGTATTTAGGTAGATTCTTTAGGTTAAAGAAATACTTAAATATTATTGGTCAATAATAATTTTATAATAATATATATAATTTTAGAATAATAATTGTTAAACGGAGAATTCTTTTATTTATAAGTATATACTTATGATAAATTAATTCACATAAATAGCTATTTTTATATTTTATTTTAGTATAGTTAAAAAGAGATATTATGTATATTTGAGATAATTAATTATAATATTTATGTAAGAGAGTAGTAATAATAATTGATGTAATAATTAATAATTAATAATAAATAAAGAGTACATTAAAAAGATATATTTATTACTTTATTTTGTATTATTGTATGTGTTATTTCTATTTAATATTAGAATATATTATTTTGTCATATTTCCTTATTGTCATTGCCCATAAATAAATATTAATTTAGATACATAAATAATAAATAATAAAATATCGTATCATGAAGATTTCGTTACAGAAATAAAAATAAAATTTTCAATAATAAGAAACTTAGAAATAAAAATAAAATTCTCAATAATAAGAAACTTAGAAATAAAAATAAAATTCTCAATAATAAGAAACTTAGAAATAAAAATAAAATTCTCAATAATAAGAAACTTAGAAATAAAAATAAAATTCTCAATAATAAGAAACTTAGAAATAAAAATAAAATTCTCAATAATAAGAAACTTAGAAATAAAAATAAAATTCTCAATAATATGGAACTTAGAAATAAAGATAAAATTCTCAATAATAAGAAACTTAGTACTAAAGAAATCATTCAAAAATACTATTCAGATCTAGTGAAAGTCTTTAAAAAAGAAGAAGCTGATAAATTACCTCCCCACCGGAGCTATGACATAACAATCGACTTGATCCCTGGAGGACAATTATTCTTTGGACCAATATATCCTTTAACTACGGTGGAAATGAAAGCCTTGAAAGAATATATCGAAGAAAATTTAGCTAAAGGCTTCATTCGAAAATCAAAATCCCCAGCTGGTGCTCCAATATTGTTTGTTAGAAAACACGATGGTTCTCTCAGGTTATGTGTGGATTATCGCCGTCTGAATGCTATTACAATCCGTAATAGTTACCCACTGCCAAGGATTAACGATTTAATGGAAGTATTTAAAGGATCAAAGATTTTTACCAGACTTGACTTAAGGTCTGCGTATAATCTTGTCAGAATAAAGGAAGGACATGAGTATCTTACGGCCTTCCGTACTCCAATAGGTCATTTCGAGTATCTTGTAATGCCTTTCGGCTTACGTAATGCTCCTTCAGTTTTTCAAAGATTCATACAAGATACATTGTCAGAAATCACTGGATCCTTTGTTCAGGCATATTTGGATGATATAATTATCTTTTCTCCTGACTTTTAAGATACTAAATTATTAAAACTATTAATTAAATATTATTATAAAAATTATTATAAAATTATTAAAATTATTAATTAAATATTATTATAAAAATTATTATAAACTATTAATATTATAAAATTATTAAAATTATTAAATATTATTATAAAAATTATTATAAACTATTAATATTATAAAATTATTAAAATTATTAAATATTATTATAAAAATTTATTTATTATAACTATTAAATATTATTATAAAATTATTAAGATTATTAATTAAATTTATTATTAAATTATTATTAAAAATTATTACTTATTATAAAAATTATTATTTAAATATTATCAAATTTATTAATTAAATATTATAAAAATTTTATTTTATTTTTGAAAATAATTACAAGTATTATTTAAAATAATTAAAGATTATTAAATTTATTATATTAATCTTTAAAAACAATTTATTTAACTTAAAAATACCAAGGAAAATAGTAAAAACTATTTTCTATATATTTATTTTATAATTATTTTTAATTAAATTATATTTGAATATTATATTATTATATTTATAAAAATTAAAACAAAAATGAATTATTGATATAAAATTAATTCAATAATTCTATAAAATTACTTAAATTATAAACAACTAATTATACTTTAAATTCATAAAAAAATATAAATATTGTAAATATTTCTTAAAAATTAAATATGTGTACTTCAAAAAAAAAATAAAATTTTATATTAATAAATAATAAATACTTTTTAATAAAAAAAATTTTTCTTTGTTAAAATTAAAGCAGGGTAATACCCGTCCCCCCTGCTTGATTTTAAATCAATAAGAATCACCCCGAGTCTACCAAGTTTTGGTGCGATGCACCCATAAAAATATAAAATTCAGAGTGAAGAATATAATATTATAAAATAGTTTAATAAATTAGATTATTAATAAATTATTTAAAAAAAAAAAAAAAAAAATTTTTTTGTTTATTAATTAAAAAATTAATTAAATTTGTTTAGGATGTATATATTAAAATTGATTTATAAAAAAAAAAAAAAAAATATAATAATAATAATAATAATAATGAGATGATGTAGAGGAGATTATAATTCGGAGATAAATAATATATTTCAAGAACGGAGTTAGGATTAAAAATTATAGAGTTATAAAAGAGATAACTAATAATTTAATATCCTATAATATTGAAATATAGAATTTTAGAATTATAATAAATAAAATATTTTATTGTATTTATATATATAAAAAAAAAAAAAAAAAAAAAAAAAAAGATGATTCTGGTAAAAAAAAAAAAAAATAAATAAAATATCTTAATAATAAGAATAAATAAAAGTTATAAAATTTAAGTGTTCATTCAATCTAGAATAATTTATTTTAACAAGTGAAGTGTCAATAAGCCCAAGGTACAAGCACGTACCAGTTTTGATAAGAATATACTAAATAATGCATTCTTAATTAAATCTACGATTTATTTCTAATACATTATGTGTACATTATTATTTTTGTACTTTAATAAATTTTTAAATCCAGAGATCAAAAATTAAATCAAAAATTATATTAAACTTTATATTTTTATATTAAATCTTATATTAATAGTAATATTTTTATATATTTAAAACTTATATTAACAATATTAATAATAAATCTTATTTTTTTATTTGTATATTAATAATGAAAATTTGTATTAATAATATTTTTATATATTGATAATTAAAAATTTATATATTATATTTTAACTTTTATTATAAAATTTTATATCGAAATGTTTTATTTTATATTGAAAAATATTTTATTTTATTAAAAAACCTTTATATTAGAATAGTATTTTTATTTTTATTTGAATATTTTAACAGATTGTAATAAAAATTATAGCCAATTAAATAAATTCTTATTAGTAATATTTTAGATATTTTTTTAAAAAAAAAAAATAAAAAAAAAAAAAAAATGTTTTATTAATATTATAAATGTATTTTATTTATATTGTTATAATTAAATTTTATATAATTGATTATAAAATTCAATTTAAATTTTATAGTTTTTATAAAAAAAAAATAAATAAAATGTAATTTAGTGGCAAGAACAACTTTTATGCCTTGAAAAAAGTATAAATAGTTGTAAATTTTGCTACTAATTTTTAAATATCATCAAAAAAAAAATAAATTTAATAAAATAAATAAATAAAATAAATAAATAAATAAAATTTGTGTTTCTTTACTTTATTTTTATTTAATTCTCTAAAACCTTAACATTTATATGGTGGAGATATCGGGGAATTAAATAGAAATAATAGTAAATCACATAGATTTTTTTTAATTTTTTTTTATTTTATATTGATAAACAAGTAAGTCGTTAATCCTTTGATTAACCTATGGCGCTTGTTTGATATATATAAAAAAAAATTTTTTTTAAATAAGTAAAATTAAGATTCTAAAAAAACAAATTTTGTAAAATTATAACAAGGAGCGGATAGAGCTCATACACAGTGTATTCTCAGATAGCAACAAATTAACTCTATTCATAGTAGGTTATTGAATAGTAGTTAATTTGGAGATTAATTGGAAAGTAGACGAAGGTATTTGGTTACCGACCCGGTAATAATAGTTAAGCCTTCAACGTTTCAACACACGAAGGTGCGGGTACTTTCCAAGCACTGGCGAATAAGGAGCTTACGTCACCGAAGGCGTAAGATTGTTTTTTTATATATATATATTTTTTTTACTTTTCTTTGTGCTAGTTATAAGGCACTATATTATATAAAGTATCAGATTTTGGCTAACTTTGCCATTTAATTTTTTTTTATTTTTCTTATTGCTGGTACTTTATTTGTTATATAATTCCTGTAATAGAATCTTAATTTACTTTGAAAATATTGTGTTTTTAGTTAATTTTTATTAGTTAATAAAAATATTATTGAATACTTTTAAAATTTATTTTATTCCGTACATAGATTATCGGATTAAGTTTATCCTACATAGTAATTGGGCTAGTGGGCTCTGAACTGCTATATTTTATATCGAATATAGTAATCGTGGCACACGAGTGGCATGACACCATTAGGTAAGCTGAACGTCAGACAGTGTGTACTATCAGATTGTACGACAATAAAGATTATTTTTTGTGTTTAATAATTATAATTAATTAATAATTTTATTAGCTATAACAATACAATATTTATCGTTTAAAAAGAAAAATTTTTGAAAGGTGAAAATAATAAATAAAACTTTGCTTCTAAATTTATTACTACAAATATACTAAATTACAAAATTCAAGTGGTCGATAAAGATTTCGAGCTTGAAAAATATTCTATTAAGTTGTCGATAAAGATTTCGAACTTAAAATTATTCTATTGAGTTGTCGATAAAGATTTCGAACTTAAAAATTATTCTTAATAAAGTAGTCGAAAAAAACCTCGTGCTTTATAATTTCTACTAAGTTGTCGATAAGGATTTCGAGCTTATATCTACTAAAGAAAGCAAATAAAATTATTATTTTCAAAAGTTACTAAAATATATTGTTTTAAAAATTGATTCGATATTAAATTACCTATTAAATTATATTTTGAAAGTTGGATTTCCCAAATTTATTCGTATTTAATCACCTCATATTTAGACAAAATGTCCAAGGAAACAACTTTGAGCTTTAAAGAATTGAAAAAAGAATTGAGAGATATTGTGAAACTTAGCAAGGACAATTTAGATATTAAGTCCTGGGCTACTGAATTAAAACTTTGGATCAAGATACAAGGTATCACAGATCCGGAAACAATATTTAATGCTTGTTTACTTACCAGCTCTGGTGAAGTACAACGCATTATTGAAGATTTGGGAGAAGATAGTGATGATGAAAGTGATGATTCATCAGATGAAGAAGAAGAAGATGATGAAGAAGAAAATGTTGATGATGATATTAAATTTCCTTCCCTTGAAAAAATTATTTCAAGTCTTGAAAATTATTACGATATTAAAGAAGACCAAAATTTACTTCTTAAAGAACTTCGTGCAATGCGAATTAAAAGAAACGAAAAGATTAAAGACTTTAATGTAAGATATAGAACTTTGTACACTAAACTTGATAAAAAGAGAAGAAAGCGCATTGGTGTACTAGATTATATTGATTCTATTCAAAATAATTATGAAGCCTGGAAGAAATTATCCCTTAAAGATGATATAAGTATAGATAAAGTTTTCAAAATTGCCGAGAAAGTAGATAGACTTTCTGTAAGGAACAATAATATTAATACCTATAATGTTAATAATTCCCAGCATAATCAAAATAATCAAAACAGTACTACTTCAAGACTTTATCCTAAAAGAAGAAACGAAGCTTTCCAAACAAGTCAAACAAATAATAAACCGAAACCTCAAGATATTATAGAAGAATCAACCCAGAAAATGAGAAATTTATCCGTTAAAACTTGCTTCTTCTGTAAGGAAGAAGGTCATTACTCATACTATTGCCCTCAATTAAATAAGATTATGGAAAAAAATAAAAAAGAAATATATTCCAAAAAGTCTTTAAACTTCTAAATGGGAGCAGAAGCACTCCCAATGACAAAAAAATAGCTTCATTAAATAATTTACAAAAGAATCTAATTACCAAGAATACTCCAATTGATAATAATTTCTTCAAAGAAGAATTTGATTTTAGTAACACAACTGAAAGTGAGGATGATATCATTATAAATGCTATAAAAAGAAAAATGAATGATAATAACAGCGAAAAAGAAGAAAACAATTCCAAGAAAGTACATAAAAGTTTAAAAGATAATCCACGTCCTTTCGCAACTCCTGCTTTAAGAAAGAAGAAAGAAAATGAGCTACATAATAAACCAAATAAAGTTTATAAAAATCAAATACTTCCTTCAATTTTAACTCAACCAAATATTAACAAAGAAAAACAAAAAGAAAAGGAATTAAGAAATATGACAAGAGTAAAAGAAAGTAAAGAAGAAAACAACAATTATTCATCAAAAGGAAAGGAAAAAGTTGAATCTGAAGATATACTTGTAATCGATAATGAAATAGAAGATCTAGAAATGAATAAAGATAGTCAACAAAATAAAACTAATACTTTGGAAAAATTAATTTCAACAAAAACTAAAGAAACTAATAATGGAAATACTCAATTAGTAAAAAGGAATATCAAAATGATGAATAATAAAGAACCTTACAATATTATGGATGATTTAAATAATCTTAAATCCAGTATTACGATAGGTCAACTCTTGAATGCATGTCCGAAAATTCGTTCACAATTAACTCAAGGTTTAAAGTTAGAAAAATCTAAAATAATTGGAACTGTAGACAATGTAATAGCACGAACTTTATTAGTAAATAACTATGATCATAGCTACATAAGTAAAAGTAATGAAGTAGCCGAAGAAGACTTAGCAATGGTTGATGCAAGTGTTGACGGAGTACTAGGAAAACTTTTAATTGATTCTTGTAGTAACCTAAGCATCGTTACTAAGGAGTATTTTGATAAATTACCTGGTGAATATGAAACAGTTGGAAAAATTCGTGGAAGAATCCAACTAGCAACACAAGATGAAGAATACTCGGAAGGAATTATTGTTCGATTACCAGTAAAAATTAATAATTATGAATTTAATGCGGACTTTAGAATTATTGAGAAAGAAAACTCTTTTTATGATATGTTAATAAACTTTAAAACTCAAATCGATCATTGTTTATTTATTCATCCGACCTTAAACAGTTTATGTAAACTTTTGTCAGAAAGTGAATACGAAGAAATAGCTAAAATAAATAATCAATATTATGATGAAGAAAGTATAATTTGCACTATTAGAAAAGTTAAAGAAACGAATAATGAAAAGGAAATTATAAAGGAATTAACTCCAATGGAATTTATTGAGAGTGATGAATTTTTAAGTACCTTAAATAAAGATTATAAAGAACAAATTATTAAAATTCTCAAAGAAATGATTGACATAGTTGCCACTTCAACAGAAGAACTAACTCCTTCTAAACTTTCACCACATAAGATCCGTTTAAAAGCTAATGCAAAGCCAGTAAAATTAAGAAGTTATAGGTTAACTAAATTAAAATCAGATATCTTAAAAGAAGAACTTACAAAGCTTATTAAGAAAGGATTGATAGAACCATCCTGTTCAGAATGGTCATCTCCAGTAGTACTTATTCTAAAACACAATGGAAAGTGGCGCTTGTGCATTGACTACCGAAAAGTCAATGATATGACAGAAAAAGATTCTTATTCAGTTCCATATATAGATGAAATTTTTGATAGTCTCGGAGGAGCTAAAATATTTACAACTCTTGATTTATTTTCTGGTTTTCACCAAATCTTAATGGATGAAGAAAGCGTTGAAGTAACCACTTTCACTACTAAGTTTGGAAATTATCAATTTAAGGTTATGCCTTTTGGACTTACTGGAGCTCCCTCAACCTTCCAAAGAGAAATGAATAAAATTTTATTCCCTTTTATTGGTGAATTTGTTTACGTATTTATTGATGATGTTTTGATCTATTCAAAAAGTATTGAAGAACATTTAATTCATATTAAACAAGTATTAGAAGTATTTAAAGAAAACAAGTTAAAAATTAATATTGAAAAGTGCCATTTTCTTCAAACTGAAGTTGATGTATTAGGCCACAAACTTACTACTAAAGGATTAAGTCCCATGGAAAGCAAAATAACAGCTATTAAGAAGTGGGAAGCCCCTTCATCACTTCATGAATTAAGATCATTTCTAGGAGCAGTAGGATATTATCGTGACTTTATTCCTAAATATGCTCAAATTACTTCACCTTTATGTAAATTATTGAAAAAGAATACTAAATATGAATGGAATAAAGAACAACAAGAAAGCTTTGAACTCCTAAAAGAAAAATTAATCAATGCACCTATTCTAAAATTTCCGTCATTTGACAAATCTTTTATCATTAGAACTGATGCTTCGTATAATGGAATTGGTGGAGTTCTTTTACAAAAAGAAGAAGAAACCAGTAAGGAGCATCCAATACACTTTATAAGTAGAAGTTTAAAGGAAGCTGAAAAGAATTATGGTATTACCGATTTGGAAGGAACCGCTTTGTTTTACTGTATGACTAAATTTAAATCTTATATTGAAGGAAATCCATTACCTACAACTATTTACACAGATCATAAACCATTAGTTGGTTTATTTAAGAATAAAGAACCTTTGAATGCAAGGCAAACAAGATGGTGTCTAACCGCTGGTATGCTTGGAATTAATATAAAATATGAATCAGGCAAAAAGAATGTGTTAGCCGATGCTCTTTCGAGAATGAAAAGTAAGGAAGAGAGAAAGATATTATTAACAAAAATTACTAATGGAAATAATGAAGAATTATTATCTAAAGTTATAAAGGAATTTATTAATGAAAAGTTTACTGTTATTGATGGTGAAGATTACTTTATCGACAATGGAAATTATAGAAAATTAATAACCGACGAAAATAAAAGGTTTAAATTAATTTTAGAAGCTCATAATATTGGCCACGAAGGATATTACAAAACATATCAAAGACTTAAGAAAAACTTTTATTGGAATCATATGATTAAAGATATCAAAAGAATTGTTAGTAATTGTGAAAAAAGCCAGTTAAATCGTCCTCAACCATATCCAGAACCAACCGAAAACTATCCAACTAAAGTGGAGGGTCCCTTTGTGCATTTAGGATTAGATATTATAGGACCGTTACCAAAAACAAGAAATAATAATCAATATATTATAGTAACTGTTGATTACTTTACCAAATGGGTTGAAGCCGAACCCACTGAAAACATAACTTCCTCTGATATAATTAAATTTTTAATAAATGTTTTTGCAAGACATGGTGTGCCTCAAGTTATTACCACCGATAATGGAGCCCAATTCACCTCTGACATGACAAAAACCTTTCTTGACCTTTACGACGTTTATGTAAAATTCATAGCTACTTATCACCCTGAATCCAATGGTCTCACTGAAAACCGAAATAAAGAAATTGGAAAATTACTTCGTTTATTAGGAAGGAAAAATCAAGATTGGGATGAAGTTTTACCTTCTGCTTTATGGGCACTTCGAACTACCAAAAACACAGCTACTGGACATTCTAGTTTTGAATTAGTATATGGAAGAGAAGACCAACAGCCTTATGATTTAGCCATAAGAACAATTGAAAATGCAGGTAAATCATATGATGAAATTTTAATGGAAAAATTTGTTCGTCATTATCAATGGACTAGAGAAGCATGCGAAAATGTGAAGAATGCTAACAAGTATTGGGCAACAAGACGAGAAGAACAAATAAGTATGAAAAAAGGAAAAGAATTAAAGGCTGGTGATCTTGTTCTTGTTAGAAACTTTAGCCGCACTAAGCTAGAACCATATTACAATGGACCATTTAAAATTTTAAAAATTCAATTCAACACGGCAACCCTAATCGATCAGAAGACTGGAAAGCAACTCGATAGGAATGTTCACTTTAAAAATTTAGTAAAGTTTAACTCCGCTTACAGAGAAGCTTGAGTCTTCGTCGGGGCATCTTGATAAGAATGTACTAAATAATGCATTCTTAATTAAATCTACGATTTATTTCTAATACATTATGTGTACATTATTATTTTTGTACTTTAATAAATTTTTAAATCCAGAGATCAAAAATTAAATCAAAAATTATATTAAACTTTATATTTTTATATTAAATCTTATATTAATAGTAATATTTTTATATATTTAAAACTTATATTAACAATATTAATAATAAATCTTATTTTTTTATTTGTATATTAATAATGAAAATTTGTATTAATAATATTTTTATATATTGATAATTAAAAATTTATATATTATATTTTAACTTTTATTATAAAATTTTATATCGAAATGTTTTATTTTATATTGAAAAATATTTTATTTTATTAAAAAACCTTTATATTAGAATAGTATTTTTATTTTTATTTGAATATTTTAACAGATTGTAATAAAAATTATAGCCAATTAAATAAATTCTTATTAGTAATATTTTAGATATTTTTTTTAAAAAAAAAAAAATAAAAAAAATAAAAAAAAAAAAAAAATGTTTTATTAATATTATAAATGTATTTTATTTATATTGTTATAATTAAATTTTATATAATTGATTATAAAATTCAATTTAAATTTAATAGTTTTTATAAAAAAAAAATAAATAAAATGTAATTTAGTGGCAAGAACAACTTTTATGCCTTGAAAAAAAGTATAAATAGTTGTAAATTTTGCTACCAATTTTTAAAAATCATCAAATAAGATCATAAAATAAATTTAATATAATAAATAAATAAAATAAATAAATAAATAAATAAAATTTGTGTTTCTTTACTTTATTTTTATTTAATTCTCTAAAACCTTAACAGTTTTTTGATAAATAATAACTATAATTACGTTATTTATTAAAAATATATATATTTATTAAAAATATATATATATGATAAAGAATTATAAAAATTTCATGAATTTTTATAAAAAAATAAACAAATACAAATTGTATACAAATTATTAAATGTATATATTAAAATTATATTTTTATGATATAATATAATATATTAAAATATATTATATTTCTAAAAATATATAAATATTAAAAACTTTATTATTCTTAAAAAAATGAAATTTATTAAATAAATAAATAAAATAAAAAAAAAAAAGGAACTTTTAAATTGGAGAGAAAAGTTACAAAGGCTACTTAGTTAATAAATAAAAGTTATATTTTTTTAATAAAATATACTTTAAACTACTTTTATGGTATTTTTGATGTATTAACAAAAATAAAATAAATAAAAGTTTTAAATATTTATTTTTATATTTTTGTTATATTTGTTTTGTGTTATTTATAAAAAATAAATAATCAAATATTATTTATTTTTATTTTATAAAAAGTTGTAAAATAATTCTCTTTTAAAAATAGGAATTAAAGGCAACTTTAGAATACAAAATTTATAAACTTAAAATAATATAAATTTTTGTATCAATTGGTGGAGCAATCGGTCTTCCCGGGCGCTGCTATATTAAAAATTTTTCTTGTGTTCAATTTAAATTTTTAATTATATTATATTAATAAAATGAGTAGTACTTCCAAAAATACTAAAGAAATTAAAGAAACTGATACTGGAGGCTTTGAAAAAGCTATTAAAATCGCTAAAACAATTAGAAAGTTAGGAGATAAAAATTCTACCTTTCCAACTTGGGAAAATGAAGTCAAAAAATTATTAAATCATTATCCAATGGATGAATATGAGAAGATAAGAATAATAATGGCTACTGTAACTGATGAGAACTATGACCTTTGTAGTAATACCCTTTTTACAAATGACAAGTGTACTTCCGAGGACCTTATTACAGAAATAAAAAAATTGTTAGGCTATGATAACACTTCTACTAACAACTTGGATAAGTTAGTAAAAATAAGAGTTCAAAATAATAATATTAAAAGTTATAATTTAGATTTTAAAATTCTTTTAAACGGAATTGAAAAAGATGATAGACCCACTACCAAAAGAATAATTCAATATTATATCAGAGGTCTAAAAGGAACAAGATATTATCACTCCTTAGTCTTAAAAAAATTTAGTAGTCTTGATGATGCGATAAAAGAAGTAAATAAAATGGTATCTTCTTATGAAGAGTATGAAGGAAGTCAAAATAAGACGTATCATAGTAATAAAACATCTCATAAAACCAATCAAATCCAAAGTAGAAACAGAAACTACCCTTCAAACTATCTTTCTAAATATTCATCAAACAATTACAAAACAAATAATTTGAATAAAGAACCTTCTAAACCAAAAGATAATGAAAAAGATTCTGACGTAGAGAACCTTACAGAAAAGTTCTCTAAAATGCAGTTATATGTTTGTCACCGTTGTGGTAAACCTGGACACATTGCTCGTCATTGCATGAATGAGATATCTCCAGAAAATTTAAAATACGTACGTGAAAATCATTTAAATTAATAAAGGGAAGTTCTCAATCTTCCCATAAATTAAATAAAATTGAACAATCTTATCCCTCCGAAGAAGAAGATTATCATTTGTACGCTATTAAAAGAAAACGAAATAATGAAAATAATGAAGAAAATGAAATTAATGAATCTTCTTCCACTTCAATATCGGATACCAATACTATATCAAGAAAGAAGAGAGGAAGGAAACCAATATTTAAATATCCTAAAATAATTGACCCTTCCATCTATAATAACAAGACTATCCAAGATGCAAAGAAACAAAATAAAGATGACAAAAACAATAGACGACTTGGTGAGGACATTCAATATGATGAAGAGATAAACGAAAGTGAAATTAAAAAGAAGAATCCAAATACTCTTCATGATATTTTTAAAGCTATTGTTATGCTTAAAAATAATAAAGAATATAATTTGTATAAAGCATTAAATAATACTAATGCTAATATATCTTTTGCTCAACTCTTTGCTGTTAGTCCTTCACTCAGAAAGTTATGTTCAAAAGGTCTCAAATTAAATAATGAAGATCTAAGATACATTAATATGATTCAAAATTTTGATATTGAAGACTCTGATATGTCGACAGTTGATGAAACTATAAATGAACTTGATTACGCATTAAAGAATAATACACTTCAATTTGTTAAGGCTCCTGAAAAACCAATAAATCAACTCTATTCTGTAAATAAATCTAATATCGCTACTGTCTTAGGATTTGTAGATAATATTTCTTCTAAAATATTAATTGATACTGGTTCTGGTGTAAATGTAATTAAAAAATCTTTTTATAATAAAATTTCAAAAAACCATAATGCTATCTTAAAGGAAAAAACTTATTTTAAATTAGCAAGTAATGCTGTAGTATCTGCTGATCATGTTGTATTTTTATGTTTAGAATTTGATAAATTAAAAATAAATTCAATGTTTTGGATTTTGGATGACACAGATGAATGCTACGACATTATATTAGGTAGAAATTCCCAAAAAGAAAATAGGTTATATATTGATCCTGATGATGACGGATTATATATGAAAAGAGATGGAAAAACTTCTCTTTGTGTTGCTGCTCCTGTTAGTGTACCTTCCCATCAACGAGTCATTTTCTATATCTCGTTAGCTGCAAAAATTTCCGATAATATTAAATCTGATAATTCAATCATTCCTAACCCCTCTCCATTAAATAATTTATTAGATTCTTTTAATGATATTTATATCAATCCCATAGAAGAAGAGAAATTACCTTCTATTTCTCTCGATGATATAGGTGAAAAATATATTGCAATAAACCTCATAAATAATACAATTTATTCTGACTTAAACGAAGAAAAACGTATTGCTTCTTTGAAAGATATTTTAAACAATGATAAAAAATTGCAAATTTTGTTAAAAAATTTTGATGATGTTTTAATTGATTCAATTGATAGGGTTAGAACTGCAAATGCCGAACCGCATTCCATTTCTCTCACAAATTCAAAACCTATCAAACTTAGACCATATAAAATTTCGCTAGAACAATCCTTAGCTTTAAAGAAAGAAATTAAAAAACTATTAGATCATGGTTTAATTGTCCCTTCTCATTCCCCATGGGCTTTTCCTGTTCTATTAGTGAAGTAGAAGAACGGAGAATGGAGAATGTGCGTAGATTATAGAAAATTAAATGAAATTACAATAAAAGATGCTTATGCCTTGCCTTTTATCGATGAACTGTTAGAGTCGGTTCATGGGGCCAAAATATTTTCTGCCCTAGATCTATTTTCTGGATACCATCAGATTCCTATGGATCCAAAAGATGTTGAAAAGACCGCTTTTACAACAAAATTTGGTAATTATAATTTTGTTGTTATGCCATTTGGTCTGACAAATGCCCCTGCTTCATTTCAACGTGAAATGAATCGTATTTTAATGCCCCTTATTGGTAAATGCTTATTTGTTTATATGGATGATATTTTAGTTTATTCTCCCACCTTTGAACAACATCTTAAAGATTTAGAAAGTGTTTTTCAAATTCTCAGAAAATATAAATTTTCTGTAAATATTACCAAATGTAAATTCTGTCAAAAATCTGTGGAAGTTTTAGGTCATGTTTTATCTGATGAAGGTATCAAACCGATACCTAGTAAGGTATTCGCTATCTCTTCATGGAAAATTCCATCAAATATAACTCAATTACAGTCTTTTCTTGGTATTGTTGGCTATTATAGAAAGTTTATTCCGAACTTCGCCAACATTTCAAATATTTTATACAAGTTAACTAGTAAAAATACTTCCTTTTTATGGACTGAAGATCACACTATTTCTTTTAACTCTTTGAAGGATGCAATTTGTTCTAGTCCCATATTAAAGTATCCTGATCCTATGAAGCCTTTCATTATTCGTACAGACGCTTCTTCTTATGCTGTTGGTGTTGTTCTTTTACAATTTTATGAAGATACTCAAAAAGAACATCCTATCTATTTTTATAGCCGTTGTCTAAAGAAAGCTGAATTGAATTATTCTGTTACAGAAAAAGAAGGTGTTGCTGTTATCTTTGCTTTAAAGAAATTACGACCTTACATTGCTGCCTCTCCCTTTCCTGTTAAATTGTTCACTGATCACAAACCTCTTATCGGATATTTTTATTCAAGTATACCTTTAAACGATCGTCACATTCGTTGGATTTCCCTTTTCAATGAATTTAAAGTTGAAATTATTTATGATAAAGGTAAAAATAATATATTTGTGGATGCTCTCTCTCGTATTCCTTCTGGAAATATTCTTTCTATTTCCTCTATCGAATCTACCTTAAACAATACTAGCCTTCTTTCAGATGATATTCCTTCTCCTGTTTATGATTATATTAAAAATAATTATTCTTTTCTTGATGGTTGTCTTGTTTATCGTAATAAAAATAATAATATTCTTAAAGTTATTGATGATCCTAATGTAAAACATGAGCTTGTGGTAAAGGCTCATTTTGTGGGCCATGAAGGTGTCGCGAAAACACTTTCTCGATTGAAAGAAATTTACTATTGGCCAGGTATGAAAAGCGATGTGGAAACCGTTATAAAAACTTGCTTTAAATGTCAATGTTATAGCCTTCTCCTGTTCCAAAGGGCACTTCTACTATTCCGACTGTTGTAGAAAGAACCTTTTGTTCGTGTTGGTTTAGACATAGTTGGTCCTCTTACAGAAACTAAATCGGGTAATAGATTTATTATCGTTTTAATAGACTATTTTACTAAATGGATTGAAGCAAAAGCTACAAGGACTATTGACACTTCTGATGTTATAAAATTTTTACAAGAAGTCTTTTCTAGACATGGTGTCCCCGAAGTTATTATTACAGATAATGGAAGACAATTTATTGCCGATATAACCAAAGCTACAATTGATTTATATTTATATGGAACATGGGTCAGATTTATTTCTCCCCGTCATCCAGAAGCAAATGGTCAAGTGGAAAACGCAAATAGAGAAATTATAAAAGTTTTAAGACACATTTGTGATAAACAAATTGAATGGGATAATTTTCTTTTTTCTACTTTGTGGGCTTTAAGAACGACAAAGTCAAGTGTTACAGGATTTAGTAGTTTTGAGCTACTTTATGGAAGAAAAGATCTATGGCCTTTATGTGTTACTCTTCCGGATCTACCAAAAGAAAAAGACGAAACTGACTTAGAATATAATGTAAGAAGATTTATTAGACACCAAGAATGGGTTAAAGAAGCCGTTGATAATATTCAATATGCACATTCATATTGGTTACAACGATCAAAGGCCTCTTCTAATATGTTACATAAATATAAACCTGGTGATTTAGTTCTTATAAGACATATAAACAGAAAGAAATTAGATCCATATTATATAGGACCCTTTAAAGTATTAAAATCTTCTAAATATAACACTTTGGTTTTACAAACACTAGATACTAATACAATTTTAGAACGTAATATCCATATAAAAGATGTAAAACCTTATTTGGTATCAATATAAAAAAAAAAAATTAAAAAGGTCAATCACGATAGTAATAAAAAATTTACACAAAAAAAAAAAAAAAAAAAAAAAAAAAAATAATAATAATAATAATAACTCGTTAACGAATTATTATAAAATATAAAAATTATATGAATTTAGTAATAATATCTTTATTATTTTTATTCAGCTATCCCTAAAGTGATATCTTAAGGAGGGAAGTCTTGATAAAGAATTATAAAAATTTCATGAATTTTTATAAAAAAATAAACAAATACAAATTGTATACAAATTATTAAATGTATATATTAAAATTATATTTTTATGATATAATATAATATATTAAAATATATTATATTTCTAAAAATATATAAATATTAAAAACTTTATTATTCTTAAAAAAATGAAATTTATTAAATAAATAAATAAAAAAAAAAAAGGAACTTTTAAATTGGAGAGAAAAGTTACAAAGGCTACTTAGTTAATAAATAAAAGTTATATTTTTTTAATAAAATATACTTTAAACTACTTTTATGGTATTTTTGATGTATTAACAAAAATAAAATAAATAAAAGTTTTAAATATTTATTTTTATATTTTTGTTATATTTGTTTTGTGTTATTTATAAAAAATAAATAATCAAATATTATTTATTTTTATTTTATAAAAAGTTGTAAAATAATTCTCTTTTAAAAGTAAGAATTAAAGGCAACTTTAGAATACAAAATTTATAAACTTAAAATAATATAAATTTATATATATAAAATATTTTTAGTTTTATTATAAAATTTATGATTTAAATAATAATAGATTATTTTATTAGTATTATATATAAATTATTAATAATTCTTAATACTTTACTATTATTTCTAAAGAATATTTTATTATAAAATAATAATTATTATTTTATTATTATTACTGATTGGATATTGTTGTTACACCAATTTTAGAATATAAAAATAATAATTTAAAAAAAATATTTTTAATCTCTCTCTTTGGAAAAATAAATTTTTAATAATAAATGAATCAATAAATTAATAAAGATTTATATACTTATATATATTTATAAAGTATATAAAACAATTTTTATAAAATCAAATAATAAAATAAAAATCTATTTATAACTAAGATTTATTAAGTGGTGGAGAACCACTCTTACCCCGGAAAGCCTACTTTATATAACACACAATTCCCCATATTCTTAAATTATCTACCGTTTTATTTTTATTTTATGTCTTCAAATAAAATAAAAGAAAATGACTATGAAAAAGCCACTCTCATGGCTAAAGAAATTGCCGCTCTAGGAAGAAGAGATACTAAATTCTTTCGGTGGAAGATGGAAGTAGAAGATATCTTCGAAGATTTATCTCTTTCAGAAAAAGAAAAAAAGAAAATCGTGATACTAGCTACCTATGGCAAAACTAAAGATCGTAGTATTGATATATATTACGAAAATAAAGACCTATCACTTTCCGATTTTATTTCAAAAATAGGGGAACCATTCAGTAATAGCAAAATATCTAACTCTAATTTACATAAACTCGAAGCTTTAAAAATTAGTAAATACTCCGTTAAAGAGTTTAATAAAATATTTAAAGAACTATTATTAGAAATATCCGAAAGAGACAAGCCAAATGAAGAAAGATTGATATTCTTATATAAAAAAGCTTGTAAGAAGAGAACCCCTGTTTTTAACGCACTATTGACCAAGCAACCAAAATCATTAAAAGATGCATACGATATTGCATTGAAGGTCGAAGAAACTATTGAACCTTATGTAAGCGATGATGAATACGATAGTACGCAATTTAACAGAATACCTAAAAGAAGAAGCTTCAACAGAAGGAAACAGAATAACTTATCAGAAGATAAATTCAATAAAGTTGAGAAAGATCGAAAGAAAATAGACAAGGATATTCAAGAACCCGATCTAGAAGCTTTGACCAAAAGCTTCGCTGAAATGAAGATCCACGTTTGCTATAGATGTCATGAAAAGGGACATGAAGAAAGATTTTGCCCTAATGAAATGTCCGATCTGAACAAAGCAATAGCTACAATAATCCAATATCAAAAACATTTAAATTAATAAAGGGAAGTTCTCAATCTTCCCGACGTATAAACAAAATTGATAGCGCTTTTGAATATAGAAATAAAAACGAACATAATAATCATAAGGCAACTGCATATCATCACGGTGAAAAATCCAAAGTTAACCATTACCATAATTATCCAGAGGCCCCTGAGTCTGATACCACATCATCTACAGACGAATCCGAAGAAAAATCAAATAATTACAATTCCCCACATGAAGATTTAGTAAATTCAACCTGTATCCAAGATAATAATAATCTTTTATATGGTATCAAGCGAAAACACTCCGATACTAACAAAATAAACAAAAATGAACAATATACTTTCTCCAAAAAGAGACTTATGGAAAATGCTACTCCTATAAATACCAAAGCTACTCAACTGAAAGCTCAACAAGAAAAATCAGATCAAGAAGTGTATCAATGGAACCAAAATGGTAAAATTCCTCATAAGAACAACTCCAATAAATTAGAAATTTTAGACACTTCTGTTATTGCCGGGAAAAATATTTCTTCAGCCAAGAAAAAGAATAAAGAAGAAAGAAATAAGAGAAGAATAGGTCTGGATTCTACTAATAAGAATGAGGAGGTTGAAATAGACGTTCCAGACACGGAAATCAATGACAACGCTACAAAGAAAAATTATTATGACTTCCTCAGAACTATTCTTATATTAGATGACAAGAAAGAATATGACTTCTTTGAAGCCCTAAACAATTCGAATGCCGGAATAACCTTTGCTCAGCTATTTGCCGTAAGTCCTCTATTAAGACGTTTATGCATTAAGGGTTTAAAATTAAACCCTAAAGATATTAGAAAAATCAATTCCGTTCACCATACAAATCTAGACGAAAATGACTCCGATTTTCTTATAAACGTTTTTAAAAATATTAACACTGATTACAAAAGTACTACTCCTGTAAGTGAAAAAGTAGTTGAATCCAATTTAAACGACCTTAGCACAAAAAGAATAAATCTAATAAATAAAGCAAATATCGCCGCTGTGATTGGTTCCATTGATAAACATGTCGTGAAAGTATTAGTAGATACAGGAGCAGAAGTAAACATCATTAACAAGCCTTTTTTTGAACTAATTGCTAAAAATCATAAAGTCCATATTCTTGAAAGAAACTACTTTAAAGTCCCTGGAAAGAATATGACCTCCACTAATCAAGTTATTAATTTATGCTTAAAATTTGAAAATCTTGTCATTAATGCCCCCTTCTATATATTGGATGACGACGACCCTTCTTATGATATTATCATAGGTCGCCAGGTTCACAAAGATTATCGTTTGTTCGTCGATCCAGACGATGATGCCCTGTATATGAAAACCGACACCAACCCAGTACTCGTAGCGCATCCAACTGATATCACTACATCAAATAGATTATTTAGAATCTCTATTTATAGTAATCCAGATGAATTCCCCGATTATTCTGAACTTCCTGATGGTGGTATTGAACTTAGTGATATTGATAACATAAAACTTAATAATCTTATTGACAAATATAAAGATGTACTTATAAATTCTATTGATGATGCATCCATTGCTAAAGCTGAACCACATACAATAGAACTTACCAATGAAAAACCGATCAAATTAAGACCCTACAAAATCTCACTGGAACAATCCAAGGCCCTCAAAGATGAAATTATTAAGTAATTAAACCATGGATTAATTGAACCGTCACATTCACCTTGGTCGTTCCCAGTCATACTTGTACGCAAAAAAAATGGTAAATGGCGTATGTGTGTCGACTACCGTCGACTTAACCAAATTACTATAAAAGATGCATACGCTCTCCCCTTCATTGATGAACTTTTGGAATCGGTCCACGGAGCTAGGTTTTTCTCTGCTATTGATCTATTCTCAGGGTTCCATCAAATTCCAATGAAACCAAAAGATGTTGAAAAAACGGCATTTACGACAAAATTTGGAAATTTCAATTTCTTAGTAATGCCATTTGGACTCACTAATGCTCCTGCTACCTTCCAACGGGAGATGAATCGTATTCTTATGCCACTAATAGGTGTTTGTCTTTTCGTATATATGGATGACATTCTCGTCTATTCTCCGACATTCGAACAGCATCTCCAAGACTTAGAAAAATTATTTATCATTTTGAGAGATAATAAATTTTCTATTAACCTCGAAAAGTGTTCGTTCTGTAAAGGTTCAGTTGAAGTTCTTGGCCACATGCTCACCAGAGAGGGCATTAAGCCTATGGCCTCTATAGTTCTTGCAATAGCCTCGTGGAATACTCCTAAAGACGTTACTCAACTTCGTTCCTTTCTGGGCCTTATCAGCTATTACCGGAAGTTTATCCCAAATTTTGCAGGTATCTCTAACTGCTTATATAAACTTACTAGTCCAAAAAAGCCATTTCACTGGACAAACATCCATACTGACGCCTTTAACAATCTTAAAAATGTCATTTGTTCAAATTCGGTCTTGAAATACCCAGATCCACACCGCCCACTGATCATACGGACTGATGCATCCTCTTACGCTGTTGGTGCTGTTTTGTTACAAGTCCAAGACGATTCTAACATAGAATTTCTCATTTATTGTGTAAGCCGTTGTTTAAAAGATGCTGAAACCCGCTATTCTGTCACCGAAAAAGAAGGTATTACGGTTATCTTTGCTTTAAAGAAGTTCGTTCTTATATAGCCGCTTCTCCTTTTCCAGTCAATATTTATACTGACCACAAACCTTTGGTTGGTTTTTTCTATAATAGTATTCCCAGCAAAGACCGTCATTTTAGGTGGATTTCAATTTTTAATGAGTTTAGAGTTAATTTAATTTATGAAAAAGGTAAAAATAACGTTTTTGCAGATGCTCAGTCTCGTTTACCTTCGCGTATTAGTTCTATTAAGTCTATCCTTACCGATAGCGATGACACCTCTTCCTTCGCTCCTCCCTAAATCATTGAATATATTAAAAATAATTATTCTTTATATAATGGGCAACTTGTTTTTCAAGACAAAAATGGTAAATTTTTAAAAGTGATAGAGGACGATTCTACTAAATCCTCTTTAATTCGTAAGGCTCATCTTGTGGGCCATGAAGGTGCCGAGAAAACATTCAAAAGACTAAAAGAAGCGTACTACTGGCCAGGCATGAGAAACGATGTAAATAATCATGTTAAAACATGCTTACGTTGCCAATGTTATCGTCCGAAGCCTATAAGTAAAAACCTTTCGAATATTCCCACTCCTGTTGAAAGACCATTCGTTAGAGTAGGCCTTGATATTGTAGGTCCTCTACCGATTATAGATAAAGGAAATCAATACTTAATCGTACTTGTAGACTACACTACTAAATGGGTAGAGGCATCACCTTTAAAGAAAATAGAAAGTCAAGATGTAATTAGCTTTCTTAAAGATGTTTTTGCAAGACATGGTGTGCCGGAACTAATAATAACAGATAATGGCACGCAGTTCTCGTCGGATGTCACTAAAACAATGGTTGATTTATATGGTTCGTGGATTCAGTTTGTTGCTCCTCACCATCCAGATGCTAATGGACAGGTCGAGAACAGGAACAGAGAAATCATTAAAATATTAAGACATCTCTGTCTTTATCAAGCAAATTGGGATGAATATATTCCAGCTTCCCTATGGGCACTTCGAACTTCTAGGTCTAGCGTAACCGGTTTCAGTAGTTTTGAACTCCTATATGGTAGGAAAGGTCTATGGCCATTGAGTGTTGTTATTCCTGACATTGCCAAAAATAAAAATGAATCAGATGATGAATATAATTTAAGAAGATTCATTCGTCACCAAAAATGGGTAAAAGAAGCCATGGAAAACATAAAACAAGCTCATTCTTACTGGCTTCATAGAAGCAAAGCAGTTGATAGTATGAACCATACCTATAAACCTGGTGACTTAGTTTTAGTTCGCTACATTGGAAGAAAGAAATTAGATCCATTTTTCATTGAACCATTTAAAGTAATTAAGGCTTCTAAATTTAACACACTTGTTTTAGAAACAATAGATACTCACAAAATACTAGAAAGAAACGTCCATGTTAAGAATGTTAAACCCTACTTAGCTTCAAAATAATCGTTTTAATTTTTTAAAAAAAAAAAAAAAAAAAAAAAAAAAAAAAAAAAAAAAAGTTATTATTTATATTAATTATTCAGATAAAATTTTATCTTAGGGCGAGAAATCTTGATAAATAATAACTATAATTACGTTATTTATTAAATATATATATATATTTATATATATAAAATATTTTTAATTTTATTATAAAATTTATGATTTAAATAATAATAGATTATTTTATTAGTATTATATATAAATTATTAATAATTCTTAATACTTTACTATTATTTCTAAAGAATATTTTATTATAAAATAATAATTATTATTTTATTATTATTACTGATTGGATATTGTTGTTACACCAATTTTAGAATATAAAAATAATAATTTAAAAAAAATATTTTTAATCTCTCTCTTTGGAAAAATAAATTTTTAATAATAAATGAATCAATAAATTAATAAAGATTTATATACTTATATATATTTATAAAGTATATAAAACAATTTTTATAAAATCAAATAATAAAATAAAAATCTATTTATAACTAAGATTTATTATTTTTGGTGCGATGCACCCATAAAAATATAAAATTCAGAGTGAAGAATATAATATTATAAAATAGTTTAATAAATTAGATTATTAATAAATTATTTAAAAAAAAAAAAAAAAAAAAAAAAAAAAAAAAAAAAAAATTTTTTTGTTTATTAATTAAAAAATTAATTAAATTTGTTTAGGATGTATATATTAAAATTGATTTATAAAAAAAAAAATAATAATAATAATAATAATAATAATGAGATGATGTAGAGGAGATTATAATTCGGAGATAAATAATATATTTCAAGAACGGAGTTAGGATTAAAAATTATAGAGTTATAAAAGAGATAACTAATAATTTAATATCCTATAATATTGAAATATAGAATTTTAGAATTATAATAAATAAAATATTTTATTGTATTTATATATATAAAAAAAAAAAAAAAAAAAAGATGATTCTTGTAAAAAAAAAAAAAAAAAAAAAAAAAGAATAAATAAAATATCTTAATAATAAGAATAAATAAAAGTTATAAAATTTAAGTGTTTATTCAATCTAGAATAATTTATTTTAACAAGTGAAGTGTCAATAAGCCCAAGGTACAAGCACGTACCAAAAATGGTGGAGAATCCGGGCGTTGCAATATTGGAAATTAATATGAAAATAATAATAATAATTAATAATTTTTAAAAATAAATTTTATATATATATATTAAAAAAAAAAAAAAAAAAAAAAAAAAAAAAAAATTAATTCTTATTATGTGTAATAAAATAAATAGTAATATTTGATATATTATTATAAAAGGCATATTAATATAAAATTATATTTTAATAATATTTTTAATATAATAAAAAAAAATAGTATAATTGATTAAACGAATTAATAAGAGAATATAAATCTTTGAGATAATTATCAATTATTATTAGTTTATAGGAGGGAGATAAATAATAATATTGATGAATTATGATAAGATTGTATATTAATTATATAATTGTATTAATCAGTTTCTATTATCTTTATTATAAAAAAAATTTATTAACTATATTTTATTAATTAAATGCGCCTTTAGTAAATAAATAAGAAAGTAAATACTAAGCCAAAATGAATTCTAAATCAAATATTTTAGAAGATATTATTGGATATAAAAAAATTAACGGAATAATGAATAATATTATTAATGGAATTGATAACATTTCAAGAGAAATAATAATGAAAAACGCGTTCTTGGAATATAATAATATTTATAAAATTTCAACTAAAAAAACAAATTTTAAACTTGAGGAGAAATTAAAAATTGTTGAAGTAAGAGAAATAAAATTGGAAAAGAAACCAATTAAAAATATTAGTAAAAAAGTAAGAAAAGAAAAAAGAAAAGTAAAAAGGGAAAATGATAAATGCATAAATATCATTATTAAAATATTAATTATTAAAATTAGTAATAACAGGAAAGACACGAAAACAGTTGAACGTAATTACAAAAAAAAAAAAAAAAAAAAATTGCAATTCAAAATTTATAATTTCAAAATTTTACATTTTAAAATTTAACATTTCGAAATTTCGAAATTTCAAAAATTCATATTAATAAATAAATGAATAAAAATAAATAATTAAATAAAAATAAATAATTAAATAAAAATAAATAATTAAAATGTTTTTTTTTTCCAGAGACTTCAGGGGACGAAGTCTAATTTCAGCAGGGAGGTCTTGATACGGGATGAATAAATAAATATAAAAATTAATAAATTTAGAAAAATAATAAAATATAATTAATTAAAGTTAAAATAAAAATTATATAGTTTAAAATAATAATAAACAATAAAAAAAATTAAAAATAAATAAATTAAAATAAGAATTATTAAAAAAAAAATAATAATAATATTTTAGAGATAGAGAAAATAAATATAATTAAATGGTCTTAGAGAGAGGCCTTAATTGAGATTTTTAGTTAGTAATAATTAGTAAAATAAAATAATAAAAGTAATGTTAAAAATGTAATTAATGTAAAATTTAAATAATTATAAATAAAGTATTAAATAAATAATAATAAAATATTTAAGTTTTATTTAATATAATTATTGTGTTAAAATTATTAATTGTTTTATTAGAATATATTAATTTTCCTCAAATAAAATATTGCAAGTCCCATAAAAGTATACGATTATAAAAATATCGTATCATTTTTGATACGTTACAGGAATATATGTTATAAAATATCAAATTGGTGACTTAATAATTAAAAAAAATTATTTTAATTATTAACTAAATAATTGCTGTTATATTATAGAACTAAATTATTAATTAAACCTAAATAAGAAGAACCAATAATAAAAAGAATAGAAAAATTATAAAAGGAGAATTCTAAAAAAAAAAAAAAAAAAAAAAATAGTTGAGAAAAAGAGTAGTTTTAATTAATTATTGAAGATTGTATTTGTGATATTATTATTGAAAATAAAAAAAAATAAATAATAAATAAAAAAAAAATAAATAAATAAAATAAAAATAAAAGTTATTAAATAAAAATAAAGTGAAATTTATATTTATGATTTATTTATTTAAATTATATTTTGTGAGCTTTATCATTTTGTTAATAAAATAGAATTAATTTATTATATGGTGGATTTTTGTTTATTACTTATAATAGAAAAGTTATACTTTTATTAGAAAATATTATTTTGTAAAATTCCCTTTTGTTATTCGTCTCGGATAAAAAAATAAATATTAATTTATGGTATTATTAAAAATAAATCGTATCATTTTTAATACAGAATGAACAAATAATACTAATTGTGCTAGAATAATATAAATTATTCTAACCTTATAGATTATTCTATTCTATATAATTGGAACTTTCCAATATTCTTCAAATATTACTAAATAGAAATCTTAAGTTAATAAATCACCAATTAATTTATAATTCCTTTTTGAATTATCGATCCGATTCCATTATAATGTATTAAAAATCTTTAGCCAAGAATATTGTCCTTGCTGTTATATTGAAAATAATCAAATCTATTTAATTAGTTATTAAAATTTTCGTTATTAATTTAAATTTATTTTTAATTACTAAATTTAACTAAACCACAATAAAATATTCTGTATAATCTCTTTATTTTTATTTTATATATATTAATATTAAACTATTATTAAATAATTAATAATTCAATAATATATAACTACTATTTATAACAATAATATTATTAACTAAAATAATAATTCAATTTCAATTTAAATGTCTTATTTATAAAAATAATTAGTAATTAGTTTATTAAAAAAATAGTTAGGCTTTACAAATTTTAATTTGATAAAAAAATATAAATACATGTAATTTTTAGTGAAATAATATATAATCAATAACTTTCTTTTTATTAAATAAATAATTATATTATTATTATTTTTCTTTTATAAATTTAAATAAATATTGATTTTAAAACAAAATTATTTTTATTGTAATTTATTATTTGTGTTAATTATTATTATATTCCCAAAACTATATGAACCATACCATTTATGGTAAAGAATGAATTAATAACATTTATTTTGTTATAAAATATTATTAATTATTCTTTAATTAAGTGTTCTTTCCTATATTCTTTATAACCTAAACCTCATTGTAAAAATAATTTATTTTAATATAAATTAAATTTAACTTGTAAATAATATTAAATAAATTTTAATTAATTTGTTGTATATTATTAAACATATGTATATATTAAAGTATTATTGTAAATATTAAAAATTATATACTTTTAAGATATTTTGAATAATTAAATTTATTAATTAAATATTATTATAAAATTATTATAAAATTATTAAAACTATTAATTAAATATTATTATAAAATTATTAAAACTATTAATTAAATATTATTATAAAATTATTAAAATTGTTAATTAAATATTATTATTAAAATTATTATCAAATTTATTATTAAAATTATTAATTAAATATTATTATTAAAATTATTAATTAAATTTTATAAAAATTTTATTTTATTTTTGAAAATAATTACAAGTATTATTTAAAATAATTAAAGATTATTAAATTTATTATATTAATCCTTAAAAACAATTTATTTAACTTAAAAATATCAAAGAAAATAGTAAAAACTATTTTCTATATATTTACTTTATAATTATTTCTAATTAAATTATATTTAAATATTATATTATGTCAGAAGTAAGAAACTATTAAAATAGTATATTAATTGTTTATGTTATAAATTAAATATTTAACCAATAGTTTTATATAAATAAATATTAATATAATGAGTTAAAGTGTATAAATAATTGTATTATTATAATTGACAATTCACTTTCTTGAAAATTTTTTTCTTTTTAATAAAAAATATAATAAAACATATAATAAAAACATACTAATATATCTCTTTAATATTTCGTGTGTCTTTTTGGATTTAAATTATTATTATATTTATAAAAATTAAAACAAAAATGAATTATTGATATAAAATTAATTCATTAATTCTATAAAATTACTTAAATTATAAACAAATAATTATATTTTAAATTTATAAAAAAATATAAATATTGTAAAAATTTCTTATAAATTAAATATATGTACTTCAAAAATAAATTTTGATATTAATAAATAATAAATAAATTTTAATAATTCTACTAACAAGCCTTTTCTATCGCTTAAAACTATTCTTCATTTTGGAATTTGTTCAAAAAAAATAAATATATATATATTTCTTCTATAATATTTATCTTCTTTTTTAATAAGATTTATTTTATCATTTTTTTCTGTTAAAATCTAAATATATATATATATATATAAAAAAAAAAAGAAAAAAAAATATTTCTCAATAAAATTTATCTTCCTTTTTAATAAGATTTAATTTATCATTTTTTTTTAATCCATATTAAAAAAAAAAAAAAAAAAAAAAAAAAATATATATTTCTCAATAAAATTTATCTTCCTTTTTAATAAGATTTAATTTATCATTTTTTTTTAATCCATATTAAAAAAAAAAAAAAAAAAAAAAAAAAAAAAAAAATATTTCATTATATTAATTATTTTCCTTTTAATAAGATTTACTTTATCATTTTTTTTTTTCTGTTAAAATCTAAATATACATATATATAAAAAAATATTTCTCTATAAAACCCTATTTTAAATAATATTAAATAAAAATATATATATATATATTTTCTTTTCTATAAAAACAATTTAGTGTTCTATTATTATTAAAAAAAATATATATATATATATATATATAATAAAATAAAATAAAATAAAATAAAATAAAATAAAATAAAATAAAATAAAATAAAATAAAATAAATTTCTATTTAAAACTCTATTTTAAATAAATTAAATAAAAAAAATATATATATATATATATATAAAATTTTTTTTTTATATATTAGTTCTATTTAAGCAATTTTGTGTTCTTCTGTGTTCTTTCAAAAAAAAAAAAAAAATGAAGATTAGCGAAATAGCAAAATTATTGCCACGACTTGGTAGTTTCGATAGGGACATAGAATCATGGACTGAAGATTCTTCTGTGTTCTTTCTAAAAAAAAAAAAAAATGAAGATTAGCGAAATAGCAAAATTATTGCCACGACTTGGTAGTTTCGATAGGGACATAGAATCATGGACTGAAGAGTTCAATAGGGTAACAGAACTCTCAGATATTGAGGACCCTAGAAAAATGTTTGCTTGGGCTAAAGAATGTGTTCCTGGACGATTAAAAGGAGTAATTGAAGATCTTAAAGAAGAAGATGAAAAGGCTGAAATGATCATATATCCAAGTATTACCGATATTAAAACAGCCATTGAAAAATTTTTTAGATATTACTCCTCAAGAAAAATGCTTTAACCTAAAATCACTCAAAATACAAAAGGGTGAATCAATTAAAACTTTAACTGGAGATACGGTAAATTATATGGATCACTTACTCCAGAAAGTCAAGCATTTATTACAATTAATGATTACACGGATTCATTATTAAGTCGTCCATATGCTAGAAAGGAAGTAATAACTTCTCAACCAGCTAATTTAGAAGAAGCATTTAAAATAGCTGAACTTGCAGAAACTGCATCTGAAATGCTTAATAGAAGTAGAAATGTTGTTATGTTTACCAATACTATGGAGGTATAAATTCTATTTTTCCAAATAATTATAATAATAGAAATTATTACAATCCTAATAATTATGACTACAATAATTATCGCTATAATTATAATTATAATAACTATAATAATTATAATAAAAATAGTGGTTATAATCATTTAAATAATTATAATAATAATTATAATAATAATTATCGAAATTCTTATAATAATAATTATAATAACTCTATTAATAACAGAAATCTAAATCATTGCCGAAATAGTTATAATAGTGGTAATAATTATAATAATAATAATCCAAATTTTAACAACATGAATAATAACTTTAGCAATAATAAAGTATCCGGTACTAAAAATAATTTAAGAAATCAAAATTTTATGTTTAAAATATTAATCTAAATTGTTTTAAATGTCATCAACCTGGTCATAGGATGCAAGATTGTCCTTATACTTATCAAGAACTAGCTGATATGGAAGCTACTGGAAGACTTAATAACAATAATCTCTACATTACAAATTACAGCAATACAAACAGAAATCATAACCTAAACAATAATAATAACTATGATAGTAATTATAATATTAATAATTTAAATAGAAACTCTAATATTAATACTAATAATGTAAATCATTATAACTCAAATGGAAACTTTAATATTAATACTAATTATAATAATACTAGTTATAACAGTTCAAATCCTAATCATAATAACATAGATCCTATTAATAATAACCATAATTTCTTTAGTAACAATAATCAACCTTTAAACTTCTAAATGGGAGAAGGAATACTCCCATAAATCAAACCAATACAACTCTTTTAACTAATTTACTTACTGGAACTAAGGAATCTTCGAATATAGAAGATAATAAGGAAATAATCATTGTAGCCGAAAGAAGAAGTAGAAAAACTAATGAAAATAAACCATATAAGAAAGTAACTAAGAAAAATTTAAAAGAAAATCCTCAACCAATTAAAGTTCCATCAAATAATCAAGAACAAATGGAAATGGAACCAGAGAGTGAAACTAATAGTAATAATAAAGGAAATGAAAATCAAAAAAATACAGAAGCGTTAAATCATCTTGATCCATCTTTTATAAATGAACTTTCAATTGAAGAAGCAAAAAGAAGAAACAAGAAAGAAAGAGCAAAAGAAATAAAAATATTAGCTAAAGAAATACAACTTCCAAGTGAAAAAAAGGTAGAAAAATCCAATAAGGAAAATATTACAAAAAAAATTAAAAATAACAGGAAAACAAGATAATTATAACATAGTTGACCATATTGGAAATAGGTTCGCTAATATTACCATCGGACAATTGCTCAATATTAATCCTAAATTGAGAACTGAATTATCTAAAGCCTTAAAGTTTACAACAATTATAGAAGACGAAGAAATAATCTTATCAACAATTAAGAAAGATAAGATTGTAAAAACAAAACACGTAGAAACTACAGTATATTTAGATTCTTGTTCTTCTATTAATATGATCACCAAAACCTTCATGATAAATAATAAAATTCCATTTAAACCAATTTCTGCTATTATAGAAACCTTATATCAAGGTTGTACTAATACCACGCTCATCTCAAAATTATATGAAATAGAAATAACAATTGGAAATATTACTTCTAAGGAAATCTTTAGATTGATTGAAAAAGATGATATTTTCCAAGTATTAATTGGTGTGGATGCGCTAGCTAGAATGAAGATTATTATGGACTTCTCTGATCACACCTTATATCAAAAAACAGATGAGATACGAAAGATAGGAAGTTTTGAAAGTGTGACAGAAATAGAAGATGAGGAAGATGATATTAAAGATGAATTTGAAGAAGAATTGAGTAAAGATGTGCTAGTTGATTATTTACTAACCACCGAAGATAAATATATTCAAATTTTATATGAAGAAAATAATGATAATAATGATATTGATAATTCCTTTGGAAATCATGATGATAAAGATGGAAATAATTTTTGCAATATTAATGATAATATAAATAATAATGATAATTATTTAAAGAATGTATTTGGATGTAAAATTAATAATGATAAAATTTCTAAAATTTATAATAATAATTGTTCTTCTAATAAAGACATTAATAATACTAACAAAAATTTTAATATTATAAATAATCATGATAATCCATGTGAAATTAATATCGATAATAATAATAATATCGAAAATTTTTCTAATAAAAATTTTAATAATAGAATTAATAATATTTTTGAAAAACCTAATAATAAAAATAATATCAATAATTCGAATAGTATTAATAATAAAAAATTGTTCTTCTGAAAATTTTAATAATAAAAATAATATTGATAATTTCTCTAAAAATTTAAATGATATTAATAATACTGATAATTTTTCTAAAGATTTAAATAATATTAATAATATTTATGAAAATTTAAATAGTATTAATAATACTAATAATTCTTATAATAATTTTGGAAATAAAAATAATATTAATAATAATAATAATATTAATAATTTTTCTGAAAATTTTAATAAAAATAATATTAATAAAATTTCTGAAAACCTTAATAAAAATAATATTAATACTGATAAACCTTCAAAAAATTTTTGTAATGATAATAATGATAATATAGTTTCTAAAGATGTTGATAATACTTTTAGTAATAAAAATTTTCCTCAATTTTTAATGAAGATGATAATAATAAAAATTCTTTCGAAATTAATCATCCAATTAATAATATTAATGATTTAGTTATAAGTGGTAACAAAAATGATAATAAAAATTCTTTACAAAATAATTATTCTTTATTAACAAAAATAAATGAAATTAATAATAAAAAGAATTATGAAAACAGGGTAATCAAAAATATTGATATTTCTATTGAAAATACTGATAAGAATTTTAAAAGTGCAAAGGAAATAACTATTCATGAAATTGCGGCTAAAGCACCAACAAAAATTAGAAACAAACTAAAATTTTTATTATTAAATAATATAAATGTATTAGCACTTGATACAGATGATTTAGGTAAATCGAAATTACTACGTCATAAAATAAAAATCATAAGTGATCGAATGCCAATTAAAACAAAGAATGTATCGAGTAGCAAATAAGGAGCAAATGAGTATACTAAGAGAAGAAATAAATAAATTATTAAGAAATGGATTGATAGAACCTTCAAAATCATCATGGTCATTCCCAGTTATTCTCGTTCCTAAAAAGAATGGTAAATGGAAAATGGTAGTGGATTATTGAAAATTAAATGATATTACTATTAAAGACGCGTATCCTTTACCTTATATAGAAGAAATATTATTTTCTATAGGCAATAAAGTTAAGTACTTAACCACGCTTGACTTATTTTCTGGTTTCCATTAGATTCTTATGGATAAAGAAGACAGAGATAAAACTTGCTTTACAACAATGTTTGGAAATTATAATTATAAAGTTATGCCATTTGGACTTTGTAATGCTCCTGCAACATTCCAACATGAAATGAACAGAATATTCTTGCCTTTAATTAGTAAATGTATGTTCATTTATATGGATGATTTAGTAATATTTTCTAATATCTTAGAACAACACATATTGGATCTTTAAAAAGTTATTGATATTATTAAAGAAAATGGTCTAAAGGCTAATTTATCAAAGTGCCATTTTATTAAACAAGAAGTTGAAGTATTAGGCTATATTTTATCCACAGAAGGTATAAAGCCAGTACCTAAAAAGGTAGATGTAATATCCAAATGGGAATCACCTAAAAATATTACTTAATTAATAGGTGCAATTGGATATTATAGAAAATTTATTAAAAATTTTGCTATAATTGCTCAACCATTATTTAAACTATTAAAGAAAAATATAAAATATATCTGGGATGACATAACTGAAGAAAGATTTAAAATTCTTAAGGAAAAACTTATTGAAGCTCCTATTCTTAAATATCCAGATTATGATAAACAATTTTTAATTAGAACGGATGCTTCATTAGATGGAATAGATGGTGTATTAATACAGAAAGATAAAGATAACATCGAACACTCAATTCAATACATTAGTAAATCTTTAAAACCTACTGAAATAAATTATAGTATTACTGATTTAGAAGGCACAGCTGCTTACTGTTGTTGTTTAAAATTTAAACCATATTTTAGCGGTAATAAATATGATACTATTTTATATACTGATCATAAACCTTTAGTAGGTTTATTTAATAATAAAGAACCAAATAATGCTCGCCAAGCTAGATGGGTTATAACTTTTAGTATGTTAAAAATTATAGTTAAATATGAACAAGGAAAGAAAAATGTTATTGCTGATGCACTTTCACGATTAATCCCTGACTCTAAAAATACTAAAAAGAAATTAAAAATACTACCTTATTTACTCATTTGAATAATAATGAAAATATTAATTGCAATTCTGTTGAAAATACAAATAAAATGAATAATACAAATAAAATGAATAATACAAATAAAATGAATAATACAAATAAAATGAATAATACAAATAAAATGAATAATACAAATAAAATGAATAATACAAATAAAATGAATAATACAAATAAAATGAATAATACAAATAAAATGAATAATACAAATAAAAATGATTATACCTTAAATAATATTTCTGAAGAAAATATTTATGTTAATTTTAATAAAAATAATTTTAATAATAATATAAATAATTCATTAAATAAATTAGATGATAATAATAATAATAATAATAATAATAATAATAATAATAATAATAATAATAATAATAATTATATTTCTAAAAATTTAAATAATAATTCCAGTGTTAATAATTATTATGAAAATTTTAATAATAATAATGACAAAAATTTTTATTTAAAAAATTTTAATAATAATTATAATAATAGTAGTAACGATATTAAAAATTTTTCAAAAGAATTTTCAAAATAATATTAAAAATTTTTCTGGAAAATTTTATGAAATAATTATGAAAAAAATTCTTTAAATAATATTTCTGAAAATTATTATTATAATTGATATAATCAGACTTCAAGGGACGAAGTCTGATTATATATGATACGGGATATCACTAAATACCTTGTATTTCCTATTAAATACTCTTAATAATAATATAATAAAAATTATTATTAAATCTTATTATTAAAATCTTTTATTAATATTAAATATAATAAAAATTATTATTAAATATTCTTATAAATTTCTTTTATTAATATTAAATATAATAAAAATTATTATTAAATATTCTTATAAATTTCTTTTATTAATATTAAATATAATAAAAATTATTATTAAATATTCTTTATTAAAATCTTTTATTAATATCAAATATAATAAAAATTATTATTATATATTCTAATAAAAATCTTTTATTAATATTAAATATAATAAAAATTTTTATTAAATATTCTTATTAAAAATTATTTATAATTTAAATCATTACTAATTCTTATTTTTATACTAAGTATAATAAAAACCTATTTCAATAAATATTTGATATAAAATACAGAATTATAAGTTTCTGTATAATATTTTCTAAAACCTTTGAAATAAACTAAAAATAAAACAAAAATCAAAAATAAATTAAATCTTTATTAAAATAAAAATGAACTAAAATACAGAAGAATTTCAATAATAAAAATGATCTAAAATACAGAAAATATCAATTCTGTATAATTCTCTCTCTGAAAACAATATCAAGAAGAAGCTACCACCCGGAATGTCCTTCGTGATACAATCTCTAAATTAATTTTTATTTAATAAATGTTATTTTTTTAAAAAAAAAAAAAAAATTAAAATAATAGTTAAAAATTAAAATAAAATAGTTATAATAGTTTTTTTTTTTTTTATAAAGAATATATTAATGATAAATAAAATGTATTAAAATAAAAGTATAAAAAGAAGAATAAATATCTTTCTTTTTAATACGGGAACAAATAATTTTAAATTTAAATTTAAATAAAGAATATTTTAAAAATTAATTTTTTTTTTTTGTTTCCAAATTTATTTTTATCATTATGTGTTAATATTTATTTTTTTGTTTTGAATATCTTAGTGTTTCAACCCCAGCCCGTATCACATAAGCCATTATTTTACCTTTTAAAGAAGAACTCGATATTTAACTTTTCCGAAGAGTGTATTAAAGAATTTGAAGAATTAAAAAATAAATTAATACAAACACCTCTATTAACTCCCCCAGATTTTTCTAAACCATTTATTATACGTACTGATGCTTCTAGAGATGGATTAGGAGGTGTTCTTCTACAACGAGATAAAAATAATCTTGAGGTTCCTATTTTTTATGAAAGTGGATCATTAAGTAAATCGGAGAAAAATTTATAGTATTACTGACCTGGAAGGTAAAGCTGTCTTCCATTGTGTTCAGAAATTTAAACAATTTATCACTGGTAATACTTTTATAACTATAGTTTATACTGACCATAAACCGCTTGTTAGTATATTTAATAATCGTGAACCTACCAACAGTAGACATCTCAAATGGGTTACGGAATTATCCATCTTGAATGTTAAAATCGAATATCAAGAGGGGAGGAAGAATGTCATAGCTGATGCCCTGTCTAGATTGGAAACTTCTGATAAACCTAAAGAAACAATAAATATTATATATAAGAATAAATTATAAAAAATATAAGAAAATAAATAATTCTTTTTTTATTTTATTATAATAGGTATAAGGTTTAATTAGTATATAAAAATATAATATTAATAAAATTAATTTTAATTAATAGACAACCAATAAGAATTAAGATAAATTATAGTATAAAAATAAATAAAAGGTAAAATATTAAAAAAGGAGGAACTTAATAAGCTAATATCTTAAAAAGAATATAATAGTTAAAATAGGAATTTAAATAATATTTAGGAAATAAAGATTATAAAATATTATTCGGGTGAATAGATATTTAAGATATTTGGTTAATATTATTAATAAAATATAAATTTAAGGATATAATTGAGTTACAATAAAATTATATGTACTTATATAAAGAAAAAAACTTATAAATAAAAGCAAAAAAGATTTAATAAAATCAATAAGGTAAAGGAAACACCAAATAGTAATAAAAATGATAAGTCACTCAATTTAGAAAAACCATGTCAAACCAGAAAAAATTACAGAGTTGATGGAAAGTTTTTGAAGAATACAAAATAAATAAAATAATTTAAGAAGTGGCATCAATTGAAGAATTAAAGAACTTTTTTACTTTTTTACAATATTATTTATAATAATATAAGATTTTACATTTTAACATTTTAAAAAACAATTAATAAATAAATAAATTAATAAATAAATAAATTAATAAATAAATAAAATCTAAGTGAATACCATAAAACTCAAAATATAACAACAAATAATAAAAATATAAAATATTACCTTCCCTTAAAAATAAAATAAAATAAAATAAAATAAAGAAAAAAAAAACACACAATTTATTATTAAAAAATACTTATAATTTTTTTTTTTTTTTTTTTTTATTAAAAATAGGATAGATTCCTATAAAATAAAATGTATTAAAATAACTAATACTTTTAGGATGAAAATAGTTCTTTTTATACAGTTTATTTTATTTACTCAATAAAAACGGGATAAATTTTATATTGATATTAACATATATTATTTTTTTTTTTTTCTTTTTTTTTTTTTTTTTACATGTTGTTTTAATATCATTTGAATTTGAATTAAAAGCATAATAAAAAGACTTATATAATAATACATAACTTCTCCTGCTTTAATTCAAATCAAATTAGTTATATAAATACAATTATAAAATTAATAATAAACTATTCACAAGATCAAAATAATATTACAGTTTTGTATTTTTACAAATATTATTATTAATTTTATAATTATTGATTATAGATTTTTTATATATATATATATTTTTTATATATATATAAATTAGTTAAACTATTAAAATTAATTAGAAAAATAATAAATATTAATTAAAATTCCACACAGTTTTTAATTATTTAATATTTATCTAATTACCATTAATAATTTATATTTAATTAGTTTAACTATATTTTTTGTTTTGATTTATTTCAATTTTTAATTTTTTGTTTTTTGTTTTTTGTTTTTTTGTTTTTTTGTTTTTAGTTTTGTTTTTATATTTATATTTGTATATTCCGTTTTTTATTTTTTTATATTTTGTTTTTAATTTAAATTTTGATGTTTTAATAATTATTGATAAGAATATATTGATATATTGATATATTGATATATTGATATATTGATATTGATACACTATTATACTGTTATATTGATATTATTTATGTTTAAATTTTTTTTTCTTTTAAAAAAAAATAAAAAAATAATGCTGTAAACTTATTATATTTTAATTGGATGTATCAGAATTACAAAATTAAAAAAAAAATAAATTATTTTGAATACTTCAATTATAATATGATAATTTATAACTTATTTTTTTAACAATTTCTTTAATAAAAGAAATGTGTGGATTATTAAAAAAATTTTTTTTTAAAAAAAAAAATAAATAGAATAAAAAGGTATATGAAAGAGAGGAATAATGAAAAAAGAAAAATACTAATTGTAAACTATATTTACTTTTCTTTATTATTTTATATTTAACATATTTTTCTCAAAATATATATTATATATATCAAATTCTTTCTTTTTCTACCTTTTTTTTTCCATTTGTAAAAAAAATATTAATAAATTTTTTTATATTATTAATTATTAACTATGCAAAATCTTTGTTTTTGTTATGGAAATGTTTTTTTTTTATGATATTAATTAAAAATTTTTTGTAAAGAAATTTCATTATTAAAAGAAATAAATAATAGTTCATTAGATGATTACTATTATTTTTATTTTCTTTTATTTTTTTTTTTTTGTTTCTTATCTTTTGTAGTGATTATCCCATTTTTAAATGTGTTACTTTTAATCAAAAACTTTTTAGTATTCTTATCTTCATATTAGAAAGACTATGAATACATTTATTGTATTTCTTTCTTTATTAGCTTTATAAAGAAAAAAATATTATTATCTTAAAGAAAAATTATTAACTTGGGTATGTTTATATGAATACAGTTAATCTTTTTTCTGAAAAAAAGAAAAATAATAATTAATTATTGATATGAATTATTAATGCTTTTTTTTTTTGATTGTAAATAAAATTATAATAAAACATCTTTAATAAACAGAGTACTATTTAACAAAAATATTAAAATTAAATCAATGTTTTTTATATTAAATAATTTGAATTGAAAAAAAAAACTTTAAACCTTTTTCACTTGTAATCAACAAATATTAAATAATGAAAAAAATATTACAAGTGTAAATTCTATAACATATTAATAGAAAATTATATTATCTTAACTTATTTAATTATTTATTTATCTATTATTCTTTAAAAAAATAAAGAATAAAATAAAATTTAAATAAATAAAATAATCAAATTTTCTATTATTTTTATTTTGGTATATAATTTATAAAAAAAAATTTAATGTTTCTTTTTTAATTTTATTAAATTTAAAATAATAACCGTATACTTTTTTTAAATTCGTTAAATTCAATTTTATTTGAATTATCATTCATTGAAGATTTTAATATGCGAAATTCATTTCGTTCATTTAAGGAAAAAGCTCTCTTTCTATTTTTCATTGGACCATTAAGAATTATTCCACTATCTTTCTTAAGTAAAGAAGACAAGTTATTATTAAGAGTCTTTTCTATTAAAGAACCTTGTAATGAACTACTTTTTCTATGCGTTAAGAAAGTATCTCTTGAACCATGTTTATTAGAAATAGCTTCTGGCATTCCAAATGAACGACTTTCATTAATAATGTCATTCATAATAGAAAAACCGGATTTATTTGGTAGAGAAGAAGAAATTTCTTTTTTACTATATGTTTTATTTATTGTTTCCATATAATCAAACATTGAATTATCTTCTTCATCTTCGTAAATTCCAGGTGTATATAAATTATGGCGATTCTTTAATGAATTAGAATGTGTAATTATAGAAGGAGTTTTCTTTACAACAATTTTAGCTTCAACAGTATCCTCCTCCTCAGATTCTTCTGAAACATCTGAATCAGTGGTTTTATTGAAACGACGACTAATGGCATTAGCAAGAATATCATAGTTTAATCTTGGCTTTTTTGGAACGTCAGGTTCTTTTTCCATATAGAAAACTTCTTCATCATCATAATAATCATCGGATTCATAATCAAATTCATGATCGAAACCTTCTTCTTCTTCTTCACTTTCATAGTAGTTATAATAATCACAGTATTCTCTGTTGTCATAACTTTCATACTTTTGAACATGAGTTTCATTATAATTATTTAATTCATAATCTAGTGTGTGACGTGGTTGTTGATATTTATCAAAGAAATCATCATCTTCGAAATCATCATATTCATAACTGTATTCTTCATTATAATTAAAGTTTCCTTCACATTGATGCAATTTTTGTTGCTTTAAATTAGTTGAAACGTAATCTAAAGATATATCATCATCATTCATAGAATATAAAGCACACCATTGTTCATAATTTGCTGTTAATAAATTTTCTTGTACTGTTTGAGGAACTGGACAGTATGCAGCTGGTTCTGTTGGACTTGTAATAATAATTTTTGGATATTGAGTACACATTATTTTAAATTTTTTATATTATATTATATATATATTAAATAGTATTGATATTTTTAAATAATATTTTAGTTGATAATTGATATTAAATATTTTATAAAATATTGTATTACTTATATTTATTTTTTTAATATTGATATTAATAATATGATAATATTTATTAATTATATCTTTATTGGTTTTGTATATTATTTTATTATTAATTAGTTGTATTTAATATTGATATTATTTACAGTTTTATATTTTATATTTTCTTTATATTTAATCTATATTTTTATTTTATTGTGTTATTTTATTTTTACTATTATATTTTTTTTTTAATTAGGATATTATTTTTATTTAATGATGTTATATAATATAATCAATGAACTTAATAAAGTTATCAAATAATATTATATAGTTATTAAAAAAGGTGTATTAATTTTTTTATTTATAAATAAAAATATATATCTAATAAAAAAGAGTTTCTAAATTTATTCTTTTTATTTTATTATATATTTTTTATTTAAAATAGTTATAATATCATCTCTTCCTCTATACATATATATATTATTTAATAATAATTTATTAATTATTCTTTTTTTTATTAATCACTATCGTTTGAAATAATAAGTGAGGAATAATTTAGAGGAATTTTTCTTTTCTTTTATATACGGATTGAATAAAAAAATTTTTTTTTATATTATATTTAATTATATTTATTTTTTGTTTTTGTTTTGTTTTTGTTATTTAAAAAATAATATATGACTATTTCATTAAAGTTTAATATATTTCAAATATATTATTATATTGAAAAGTATATAAATACAAATTAAAAGAAACTAAATAATAATAAAAATAAATAAATTAAAAAATAAAATAAAAAAAAAAAAAAAGAAAAAAAAAATCAATATAACTAAAAAAAAAAAAAAAAAAAAAGCTTTTTTTTTAAAAAATTTTTTTTTTGTATGAAATTTAATAGTTTTATAATTTTATATATAAAGTATATTAATAGTAATATAGTTGTAATATACTAGCATTTTTTTATCAATTATATATCAAACCTTTTTTATTATTAAATAGTAGAATGATGATACAAAAGTATACCATCCAATAATTTGTTTATCTTTTATTTTTAATAAATTATTGTTAATATTGAAAATAAGTGATATTAATTTATTATTATTTTCAATAAAAGAATTAATATATATTAAATTTATATTAATAAATTAAATATACTATATATATAGAATAAAATATAGATTTCAATAGTAAATTGTACAATATAAAATAAAATATATGTTGTTATAGAAAATGAATAATATACTAAAGATAAAATGAACATCATAAAAAAATTTTAGTATAGGAGAGACTGTTGAGAAATAAATAAATAATATAATATAGTGTGAAGAGATTGTTTAATGAAAGGAAAAATTTTAGAGTGATTTATTTTAATTATATATTGATCGTTAATATATGAATAATATATTAATTATTAAAAATTATCATGTTTTTTACTATTTATTAAATTTATTAATACAATATATTAAATTTTATATATATAATATAATTCTAATTCTTTTTATTATATTTCTTTTTATTTATTTATATATATTCCTTTTTAAAGTAAAATAATGGACGGCCTAAATTTTGTATTTTATTATATTTATATTTATACATAATAAAATGTTAAATATATAAATAAATATATTTTAATATATAAAAATAATTGATTTTTTATAAATATATAATAAAAATATATAAATATATTGAATAATAAGATATATATATTTATATATTACATTAATGATAATAAAAAAATTATTTAATCAAAAATAATAGAAAAAAATGTATCTAATATATGTTTAGTTTAAGATTTTCATCATTTTTACTATATATATTTTATTCTTAACTTCTTTTTTATTAGTTTTTTTTTTTTTTTTTTAAGTTTTGTTATATTTATTATATGTAATAATTTCCTTTCAGTGAATTTATAAATATATAAAAATATAGTTATTTTTATAACATAATTCAAAAAATGAAGTTTGATACAATTAAATATGATGATGTATCAATTACGATGAGAAATAATAAAAATAGTTTTAGACCTTTTCAAATTAAACTTCAATTAAATCCAAAAATAGTACTATGACTCTTATATTAAACACAATTTTTTATTTTTTATATGTTTATTTTTGTGTCAATTCATCATTTCTGTTGATCTAATTGGTAATCATAAAGAATATATAATACAACTTAAATTATATATCATGTAATTTATTTCCCATGTATTTTAAAATAATAATAAAAAAAAAATTTTTAAAAAAAAAATATATATAAATATATTCAAAATTATTAATATATATTATTTATAGAATTATATTTAATAATAATGGCATATTTCATCTACTTTAGTTTTTCTCTTTTGATTGTTAAATCATTTTAAAAAGCGAAATCTATGAAAATATTTAAAAAATGATTAATATTATAATATATATTCTTTTTTCTTTTGTATTTTTGAATAATAAAATAACAGTTAACTAATACTAAAAAAATGACCTTAATGATAGTATACCATATATAATAAAATAAGATGATATGAACGTTTTACATCTGATTTACTAATTAATTAATTAACCAATAAGGAAGAAAGATAATATAATAAAAATTTATTTATTAATTATTGTTTTAATTAAATATTAAATAAAAGCTTTTTTTTTTCAATTTTTTTTAAATTATTTATTTATTATAATCTACTCTATATAATATGTTATATTAATATAATAAATATATCCAGTTATATATAATGTAATAAATATTTTCAATTTATTCTCATTTATAATTTATATTTTTTTTTATTAAAAACAATAATTTCTATTTATTTCATATTTTTATTTAATAAATGAATATGTTAAATATATTTTTATTGCATATCTAATATATTTTGAATATTCATATATTTAATATTAATTTAATAAATATTTAATATATTTAAATAGTATTACTTTTATTATATTTGGATTAAATAAAATTTAATGTTTATTTAATATATTTAGTTTGTTTATTTAATATATTTATTTAATATTTTACATTTTTTTAGTCTTTTTTTTTTTTTTTTAATTTTTAAAATTGCATTATTAATATAAAATGATATTTAAAATAAATTAAAAAAAAATTATTAATTCAAATTATGCTAGAATTACATATATTAAATTACAATTAATTATATAGTATATAAATAAATTATTTTTTAATTTTGATATGAACTTTTATAAATAAAAATTTATAATAAAAAAATGAATAGTCATTTACGAATCCCTTTTTTATGATTTTTATATTTCTATAATAAATTCCTTTCATAATTGAAAAAAAAAACTATTATATGTTTTCATGGCTTTAATAAATTATATATTTTATTTAAATTGATATTGTATTGTATAATCAAAACTAAATAAATATACATATTAGGGCTTATGATAGAATATACATAGAATACATAGAAAACTATGAAAATTAAATATTTATAAAATTTTTAAAACTTTACTAAGAAGGGATCAAAACCATTCTTAATCTATTTTCTTAAAATTAGTCTATCTAATAATTATTATTACAATATTAATGTATTATATTTAAAATTCTTAAATTTTTACCTCTATATTCTTTTTTATTACTCAACTTTACTTTTGATTATTTATATTTTTTAAACTTTAATAATTATAAAATGTTTTATTTTGATTCTTTGTGTAACAAATAATTTTTTTAGTATAAAAATTTAAATCAAATTTTAATATACAAAAATAATGTAACAAAAAAATTTTTTTTCAATAAACGAAATATGAAATCTAATCCTACAATTTAAGATTTACTTTTTATTCTATATTTAAAGTGATAGAGTAGTAATGATATATTTAAATAAATCAATCTAACACAAATTTGTTTATTTCTTTATTTATTTTTATTTTTTTTATCTATGAAAGATAAAATATATTAATATATTAATTGTCATAGTTAACTTAAAAAAATTATCAAATTATACTTCTAGTACAGAAAATGAGTCTATATTACTTTGTTATTAAATAACGAATAAAATTTTAATTATTTGTCCTATAAATTAAATAGAAAAATTTTTGATTTTAAAGAACATTTTATTATAATAAAATTTCTTTTTCTTTTTTTTTTTTTTTTTTTTTTTTGTGATTCTAACATTTAAAAATTTTAATATTCCACTTACTTTTTAATTTATAAAAAAGAAAATGAACAAAAATTCGGTTAATATATTAAATAACTTATTAAATATATTTAAGACCATAAATGAAAGTAGTATAAAACTTTTCTAGAATTTAATAAAAAAAAACAAAATAAGTTTTATTAGAATATAAAAAACTACATTAATTTTTTTTTTTTAGGTATTTATTTAAATTTCTCTAATAATAATAGTAAAATACTGTATTAAATAAAATATTAAAATTATGATATAAATATATTTTTATCTTTATTAATTATATAGTAATTATATACTTTTTTAAATATTTAGAAAAGTTATTACAATTTTTTTTGATATTTTTTAAATGAGTTATTAATAAATAATAGAAACATTCCTATTTTTATCCATTAGCGCTTATAAAAATTTTAAACAATAAAATAATATAAAAATATTTCTTATTAATATGATTTATGGAATTTTTTTTTTCTAATTTTATAATTATTAGGTTTTCTTTTCTTTTTGAATTTTAAATAATAAAATAATATAAAAATATTTCTTTTTAATATGATTTATGGAATTTTTTTTTTAATTTTATAATTATTAAGTTTTCTTTTCTTTTTAATTTAGAAGGGAATAAAAAAAAATACTTTTTTTTTTTCTAAAATAATATCTATTGAGATTGAAACTTTAATTATTAATAAAACTTTTTTATTTTAAGAAATAAAAAAAATATTAGCAATTATTTAAATTAAAATTCCATAAATGGTAAATTCTATTTAATAAAGTTTTATTACAAAAAGAGAATTATAGTTGTTACACAAATTTTAAAAAAAAAAAATAATATTATTAAAAAATACTTTATAAATTTGTACTTTTTCTATTTTTTTTTATTTATTAATGCTTTATCATTTTTATTATATTAAAAATTTTAAAAGTTTAATTAAATTTATATTGAGCTTTAATTTATTTATATTTTCATGATTATTTAAATCAAATACTATAGTAAATAATCAATGATAATGAAATTGAATTAATTTTTAATTAAAATATTATAATCTAATATAATAAAATACTTTTTGATATATTTTTATTTTATATTAATAATATAATAAAATATTATTTAATTATTCATTTATTATTAGTTATCATATATTATTAATTATTTATTATTTATTATTTATTATTTATTATTTATTATTTATTATTTATTATTTATTATTTATTATTTATTATTTGTTATTTGTTATTTATTATTTATTATTTATTATTTATTATTTATTATTTATTATTTATTATTAATTATTAATTATATAGTATTTATTATATAATTATTTATTATTTAATTATATATAATTTAATTATTGTTACTTAGCATTTATTATTTAATATTAATTATTGAAAATATGAATAGGTATGAAGTATCAATAAGATAAAATAATTGCATTTAAATGTCAAAATATCAATATATTATATATAAAATAATTCTATTTGTTCTTAAATTATAAATATTATTTTTGAATTTTATATTAAAATATGATTAGTTGAAAATTGAAATAAAAAAAAAAATAAAATAAAAATAAGAATTATTATTTTTTGTATTATTATTTTAGATTAATAAAATTTTTTATTATGTATAAATAACATTTTTTTTATTTTTATAGTTATAAAATATTAATGATTTATAGTATTTAAATTTCATAGTTTTTATATGTAACATATTTCTAATAAAAAAATTTCTTTAAAAAATTTTTTAAATTGTTGTTTTAATTACCATATTAAACGTTTTAAATTCTAAATATCTTTATATTTTGTAAAATAAAATAATAATAGATAAAGTATTAATAATGTTTGATTTTTTTTTAATAAAAAAAAACTCAAATTATTATTAAATAACAAAAGTGCACTTATAATCTTTATTATTATTTTTATTTATTTTTTATTTATTTATTTATTTATTTAGACCAGTTAATATTTTTAATAATAAGTAATAATGTTTTTTTTTTTTATTATTATTATTATTTTTTTTTTTATTTTATTCTTATTATTATTGCTATTAAATTTATTTATAAAACGTTAATTTAATGCATTTCTCTTAATTTATTATTATTACTTCACTGATTTTATACAATTTAATATAAATCGACCTATAAAATGTTAGTATGCCGCTATTTCGTGTTTGAGTTTTTTTTTTTTTTTTGTGTAATAGGAAAATTTTTAACTATAATTTTTTATTTTTTTTTTTTTCTAGTTATACAATTTTAGGTATAAAAAAAAGAAAAAAATTTTTTTTTTTTTTAATTAGATATTGTATGTACTGATATTGGGATATTCCGTTATTCCTAAATGGTAATACTTCAAATTAATAATTTATCTATTGTACATTTTTATACATATAATATTAACTTATAAATAACGGAATCTTCATATCAAATAGATTTCATTGGTGTTTTTTTTTTTTTTTTTTTTTTAAATAAAATTACATAATATTACTTATTTCATTCTCTTTGAAACAGAAATAAAAGATTTCTTTTAAAATATTAATTAAAAATGCATAACTTTTTATAATAATATTTTATAATATTTGTTTAACTAAATATGAATTGGAATACGCTTTTATCAATATTTCTTTATTATTTATTATTTATTATTTATTATTCTTTATTATTTATTATTTATTATTTATTATTTATTATTTATTATTTATTATTTATTATTTATTATTTATTATTTATTATTTATTATTTATTATTTATTATTTATTATTTATTATTTATTATTTATTATTTATTATTTATTATCTATTATTTATTATTTATTATTTATTATTTATTATTTATTATTTATTATTTATTATTTATTATTTATTATTTATTATTATTACAAATAATAATGCTAATTTTTTTTTTTTTATGAGTTTCAGAACATTAAAAGTTTAAATAATAATAATTATACTATGAAAATATATATATATTTTTTTTTCTTTTCTATTTTTTATATTTGGATATATAAAATAATTTTATTAATATTTCAAATTTTATTTTTCTGTATATTTTTTCTTTTTCTAAAATAGAAATCTCTAAATTGATTTTGGATAGAAAAAAAAATTTTTTTTTTTCATATTCTTTTTTTTTTTTTTTTTTTAAAAAAAAATATATATATATATATTTTTATTTCTTTTTCTTCTTTTTTTTTTTTTTTTTTAAAAAAATTATAGTATCACAGATATGACATCATATTAACTAATAACAACACCACTAAACACATTTTTTAAAAGTTTTTTTTTTTTTTAAATTATTAGATTAATAAAATAGTAAATTATACAAATTATGATTAATGAATAAACACCAATTAATTGAACTTATTTCAAATAACTAAAATAAAATAAAATAAAATAAAATAATAAAATAATAAAAAATAATATTAATTTTAAAACAACTTTAAAAAAAAGTTTAAATAAAATATAAAAAAAATATTTATATAAATAAATATATAGTATAAAAAAATTATAAATAAATATATATTGTAATATATATAATAAATAAAAAAATAGATTTAATTCACCAATAATTTTATATAAACTTTTTTTTAAAAATAAATAAACAAATAATATTTTAAATCCTTTTCCGTTTTAAATTGTGGCTACATACATACTAATAATATTAATTTTTTTGTTTTTTTTTTATTTTTTTTTTAGCAAATTAAATGATGAAAAATTATACAAACTAAAAGAAAGAAAAAGAGAGAAGAAAAAGATTTATTATTAATAGTATCTTATTTTTTAATTAAAAAAAATACAAATAATATAAATAATAAATCATTAATAATAATATTATTATTAATATTATAAAATAAAATATATATAAAGACATATAAAAAATTAATAATAAAAAATAAAAGTATTATTCGTTATTTCAATTATTCAATACAAAAAAAAAAAAATTATTTGATGAATTTAAAATGAACCAATAGGTTTATTATATTTAATAATAATAAAATTTTTTTGTCCTTGGGCACCAAAAGTACATTAACAATATTTAATAATTATTATTGAAAAAATATATATATATTTATTTATTAAAAAAAAAAAAAAGAGAGAGAGAGATTACAATTCTATTTTAAATAGATATAAAATCTTAAAATTAAAAAGAATATATATATTTAATATTATCTTTTTAAATTTTGTTTAAATATATTACTTTTTAAAGAATAACTATTCCAAAACTAAAAAGATAATAATTATAAATATAAAAATATAAATATTTTAGTATCGTTTTATCAATTTTTTTAATATGATTTTTTTTAATATACAAAACTATAGAACTATTTTGTTTTATTAATTAAAAATTTAAACTAATATTATGAATTAATAAACATTAAAAAAAACGTGTTTACTTAAATATAAAAGTATTATTTATTATAATTAATTATATTAATTATTTAACGACATTGAACTATTAATATTATGTAATTTTCATTTAAAGGAAAAATAGCTTAATTTATATATATATATTAAGCTATTTTATATATACAAATCAATATTATAAAATCTATTTTTTTAGTGTTTAATTAAATATTATATATTTAAAATATTTACAAATCTTTTGTTACATTTATCATAATTTAGTAATAATATTAACAAAACTTATATTTTTACTTGAAGGGTTATGAGAAAAAAATTAAGTATTTTTTTTATATTTAAAATAAAATTAATGATTAATATAAAAAATTGTATATCAAAAATTTAATTTTAAAAGTATGTAATCATTAATATTTTTATAAATGAATTATGATTTAATAATTTAATATTTTTGTTTAAATTTTTTCTCATATAAAAATATATTAAATTATTAATATTATTATTAATATTATTATTTAAATATTTTTTAATATTTTTTTAATATTTTTTTAATAATTTTTTTTAATATGATTTCTATGTTATTTCATTTATACGTGACATATGTGACTCTGTAAATCAGCAACAAAAATAATAACAATAATGAATCTTCTTATTATTAATACTATAATTTTTGTTATCAAATATTATCATTATATGCCATGTCATTATCAATCAATTTAATATAAGATAATTTTCTCATAATTTTTTTCTTTTCATTTATTTTAAATTAATCTTAACTGAAATATAATAAAAATAATATTAAAATTAATATAAAACTATAAATAATAATTATAATAATATTTATAACAAGATAATTTATAATTTTAATAATTATAATAATAATAAATAATAATAAATAATATAATAATAATTATAAATAATTATAATTATAATTATAATTAAAATTAAAAATAATAATAAATTAATATAATTTTAAATGAGACTATCAGATTTTTTTTTTTTTAAATAATATTTTAATAATATTTTTATTTAATTAGCATTACATAATTAAAAAAAAAATAATAAGATTAATATCAGAAAAAAAAAAAAAAAATTAAAATTAAAATTAAATATTTATGACATTTATTATTATTGTTATATATGTAATATAATAATATTAGATAATATTGTGTTCCCTAAATTTTCCTAAGGATAACCAAGAGAAATATTATTAGATAAGATCTAATTTCTATTGATTATGTGTTGATGAAGAATCATTATTAACTAATCTGTTTTTTTTTTTTTTTTTTTTTTTTTTTTTTTTTTTTTTTTTTTTTTTTTTAAAATGTACTTTAAGAACTTTGTAAATGGAAGGTTTCTTCTTTACTATTTAGGTTCGAACATTTAAGCCTCTTAGTTGTGAAGAGGTTTATTTATTTATATATTTTTTTTTAAAAAAAAAAGTTGAATATATTATTTTTATATTAATAAAAAGAAAATGAAAAAATGAGAATAAAGTCTTTTCTTACTATAGATTGGATATTAGATAGATAATAAACTGGTTGAAGTGATAAATCATCACTGAATGAAATTACAAGATTTCAAGATTAATATATATATATATATAACATGAAACTTTAGGAATAGTATACATTCCAAGAAAGAAAAAAGTATGGTTGATCTTCAAAAGAATAAGATTACAAAATTTATATATATATAATAAAGTTTAAGTGATATAATTATTATGTTTATACATTTTTTTGTTCTTGTTAGTCCATTTAAAGCTATAACGAAAAAAATGAATAAAATGAATAAATTTTTATTTTAAAACTTGATCTAAGAGCATATATATATCAAAATAATAATAATAATAATAATAATAATAATAATAATAATAATAATAAATGAGCTTTTTGAAGATAAAAAAAAAAATAGAAATAAATAAGTTTTTTGTAGAAGACAAAAAAAAAATTAGAAATAATTGAGCTTTTTGAAGATAAAAAAAAATTAGGAATAAATGAGCTTGTCATGAACCGTCTACAGAGAACTAATCAATATACATATCTTAGAAGACCTTTCAATGAATCATTGTATTAAGAGTCAATTTTAATTTGTAAGATGAATATAAAAATAAATTATACAGTTAATTCTTCCTTTTGATTTTTAACCAATGGGAGCTAATTTAAAATATTAAATAAAAATAAAAATAAAAAATGTTTATTATTAAGGAATATAAATATATAAATATATAATTAATAATTTTTTTTTTTTTATACTTTTTATTAAAAATTTAAAGTAAATCAAAAAAAAAAAAAAATTCAATTAGTAAAAATTTTTCTTTTTTTCTATTTAAAAATATTAAAGCTTTGAAATATTACTCATAGAATATTTTTTATTTTTTATTATTATTTTTTTTTTACTTAACATATAAATAATTATTAATACATAATTATTAAAGTGACAATAATAAAAACACATTATTATTATTTTTATTGCTCATCTATATAACTTTAAACTAAAATATTTTTTTTTTTTATATTATAATAATTTTAATAATTCTATTTTTTACCAATTAAATATAATAATATATTTAATATTTTTAATATTTTAATAATTTTTTAAATCTAATATTTTTATTATATTTTATGTTATTATTTAATACATACAAAAGGATACTTTAATATAATTATGATTTTAAAAGTTTTAAATAATAATAAATTTTTAATAAAAGGAAATCATATATTCGAATTGAAATTAAGTATTTCACTTTATAATTTTATAATTTTATTGTTTTTAAATAGTAAAATCATTAAAGGTTTATTCTAAGCGAAATAATAAATATTAGTAAAATATATATATATATATATGAACAATTTTTAATAATATGAATTGTCATTTATATAATCAAATATATTTTATATCAATTATTTTTTAAAAAAATTATTCTAACCCTAACACTATTTTCAATTAGAATAAAACTTTTTTTTTTTTTATTTATTTATTTATTTATATTAATATATATTGATAGTAATATATTAATGATATAATATTATTTTGAAGTTTAATATTTTAATTTTAAATAAAAATAAAATTTTATTAAAAGTGAAATTATTAAAGAATATTTACTTATAAAAATGAAAAAAAAAAAAAAAAAAAAAAAAGTTACATGTGTCTTATTAAATTGTAATAAAATAGTTAAATAAAATATTAAATATTAAGAGTGGGATTGGGGCATTTAGCCAATTTTTTTGAAAGTATGTGGCGTATTAAATTGAAAGTTATTAAATAAATAAATAAATTATTTAAATAATAAAAAATTTTTTTTTCATATATAGGTATCTTTACCGATTATCTATTTTAATAAATGAATGAATAATGAATAATAAATAATTGATAAGTAATAAAATAAATAATAATATTAATAATATAGTAATAATTATAAAAGGATTGTCATTAATAACAATAATAATAATGATTAAAATTATAAATAATAATTATTATTATTTACAAAAAATATATATATAAATGAATTAATAAAATATAATATTAAAGTACTTTAGAAAAATATAAAAAAGTTTTTCTTATAGCATTCTATGTTATAAATTAATAATAAATAATATATAATAAATAATAATTAAATAATATAAACTGTAGCAATAATTTCAGAAATATCAATAATAATATTTTTATGATAACGATAAAAATAATATATAAAATAATTTCATAAATACTTTATATTTATCAGTTACACTAAAAAAAAAGCTTTGAAATTGAAAATTGGAATTATTATGATAATATTGAGCATATTACAAATAATGCTTCAAGATCTCTTAATAAATATTTTAAAATTTTATTGCTAGAAGAAGAATCCAAATATTACATTGACTACAAAAGGAGAATTACTGGAATTTCGAAAAAAAAAAAATAATACCGACTGAAGAAATCAAGGCTTTAGTTAAATATTACAAAAATATGGAAACTCTTTTTTAAAAAAAAAAAAGGAAAGTTAGAAATGATTTCTTTAAATTATGGTTGAAATGGTTAAATGACTTAAATATTACAATTATTTATAATAATAAATTATTAGAAATGATAGAAAATTGACTAAATGAATTCTATCGTAGATAATTATATTTTATTAATAGTTAAAATCATTTTAAAAAGAGAATAAATGCAATAAATGCAATAATAATTACAGTATTTCTAATTTTTATTGATTAGGTTAGCTTAAGAACATTAAAATATATTTTTATAATTAAAATATTGTTATTGTAATTTTTTTTTTTTTTTTTTTTTTTTTTTTTTTTTATAAAATATAAAATATACTGTGTTATAATTAAAAATTATTTCAATATATATATATTTTTTTTATTTTATTCAAAATATTAAAATATGTTTATATAATTAAATATTATTAATAATTATTTTATTATTATTTTACAAAATATTAAAAAATATATTTATAATGAAATATATTTTTATAATTAAATATTATTAAATAATTATTTTAATACTATTTTACAAAATATTAAAAATATATTATTTGTAAACATATTATTAAAATAATATAAGACTTTAAGTAAATGTAAATCTTTAATTATTTTAAATGATAAAAAGGAGGTTTTAAAATATGAAAGTTTACATAATCATCTCGAAAAAGAAATTGATGTGTCTATATCAGTAGCAAAACATAAAATTAAGGAAGAAATTAGGAAAAATTCAATTCCTATAGATATAAAACCTAAACATATATTTAATGCCGTTTCTCAAGAAATGGGACTTATATGTCCCGAATATAGTACAATTAGATCCCAAATAATAAGAAATATAAATAAACAATTTCCTCCAAACATAAAAAGTTTTGATGATATTCCCATTGAATCAAAATATTATAAAACGAAAAGAAATGAAAATTTTATGATATTAAAAAATACTGATCTAATAATCTTTCAATCAACATTCCAAGCATATTTATTTTCGAATTATCATAAAAGTATATTTGCTGAGGGTACATTTTTATGCAGCACCGAAATTTAGTTATCAGTTATTTATAACAAGAACTTATGTTGGGGAATTTAATATGTTTTACACTACTTCCATTTCTATATTAAAAAATAAAAAACAATCTATATATGAAACATTATTTAAAGAAATAAAAAAAAAATGCAAATAAATTTAGGAGTAATACTTTAATTACTACAATTAATTTTCATTGTGATTTTGAACAAGGTATATCTAATGCCGCAAAAAAAGTTTTTCCCAGTATAAATATTAAATATTGTGTTTGGCATTACAAAAGATCATTAGAAAAACAAAAAAATATATTACGTTATCATGAAGTGAAGAATAATAATGATGTATATATTTATTATAAAGCTATTTCGAACTTACCGTTTATAAACCCTAACTATATATTTGATATTTATATTATAATAAAAAAAATTTGTCAAAAGAAAAAAGTATAATAATTTTCAACAATTTTTAGAATATTTTAATAAAAATTATTTACTTAAGTATAATGTTAATAATTGGAATTATTATGAAAATATAGAGCATTTAACAAACAATGCATCAGAATCTTATAATAGCTACTTAAATAATATATTTCCAAATAAACCTTTATTTTATAAATTAATATATATATTAAAAGAAGAAGAAAACTTATCTTATAATGATTACCAAAGGAGAACTAAAGGAACCTGGAAAAAAAACCAAAAAATATTTAGTGCAACTGATGAAATTAAAATTTTAATTGAAAATTACAAAAGTAAGGAAATAAATTTATTTTATAATGGATGCAACAGAAAGTTAAATTATGGAAAGATTGTTTAATTGATTTAAACGATATAAATATTAATTTAAAATAAATAATCTTAATTTAAAAGAATGCAAGAAAAATACAAATTTATTTACTTATTGTGTTTATTTAATAATCTTAATAGAAATTATCTTTTAGTTATTTTTATTAAGTAATTTATAACTAAAACCGATTTATTTGATACTAGTTAAAATTTTATTAATATCAATATCAATATTATATAATTAAAAATTTTATTAATATCAATATCAATATTATATTATAATAAATTTTATTAATATCAATATACTTTTCAAAATTAATTATGTTATTAAAAATATTAAATTCAATAAAATATTTTTATTATTTTATTAAAAAATTCTAATTGTTATTATTATATTTTAATAATAATTGATTCATATTGATCAAACATTATAAATATTACTATGCAAATAATTAATTATTTTAATAGGATCAATTATTCAACTCTTATTGTTTTAAATTTTAATTCTTATATTATTTAAATTAATATATATATATATCGTTTATGAAAATATGAATTATAAATAATTAAAATTATTTACTTTTCATTTAAATTTTTTTATTTACTATAATAAAATATAATAATTGAAAGATAAACGTTATTATAACTAAATTTTTTTTTTTTTTTTTTTTTAGAAAAATAAATGAAAAAAAATTAAAATATATGATTCCTATATATATAAAATAATTATTATATATATATATATATATTTTATTTTATTTTATTTTAATTTATATTTATTTCACCTATATACTTTATTATTTAATATTTTTATATATGTTAAACTTATATATATTTATTTGGTTTATATATTATCTTAATTTTTTAAAAAATAATATTTTGTTTAATAATAAATTTAAAATTAATCTATAAAAAATCTATTTCTTATTTATTTAACCACGCCAACACTAACCATATTCAGTAAGACAGTATTTACCAACTATATCATAAACACGAGCATCACGATTAACATAACCTCTCCATGAAAATCCACCTCTTGTGTTATTTGGTGTGTAATAACATCCATTTTTGGTACTTATATGTCTAGCAACCCATTTACATTTATCTGGATTTTTATATTGTGTATCTCTAAGATATGCTCCAACAGGGATTTCTCTATAATTAACTACTGAATTACGGAGGAAACAGTCATAAAATCCACAATTACTATTTTTTATAATACCATAACCTTTACATATATATGTATTTTTGCAATCTCTAGAATTAAGGAAATATGGATGAGATATATCTGAATATATAGCTGGTCCAACCAATTTTATATCACAAACATAAGTAATACATGCAGTAGCAATTAATTAAAAATATATTTATAAAAATAATAATATACTTATTTTTTATTTTAAAAATACAAACTAATTAGAATAAGTTAAAGTAAAATATATAATTATAAATATTTTTATATAATGATTATAAAGGATACAATAAAAATAATGAATAACTAATAATATTAATTAAAATTTATAATTAAAATTATTATTAAAATTGTCATTATAATGGACAAAAATCTAAATATTGAATTTAGTGAAACTAATAGAGGAAAAGAACAAGTAATTATAAACAGAAAATGTAAATTTAATTTTTCAATTTTAAAGAAAAAATATTTCAAAAACATATAGGATGTACTGAATACAGACCAAAAAATAAATGTAAATCTTTTATTATTTTAAACAATAAGAAAGAGATCCTAAAGTATGAAGATTTACATAATCATCTTGAAAAAGAATGTAATGCATCTATATCATTAACAAAACATAGAATTAAAGAAGAGATAAGAAAATGTTCTACCCCTTTTTATATAAGACCAAGGGGAATATTTAATGAATTTCTAAAGAAGTGGGCTTTTTGTGTCTTTAATATTATACAATAAGATCTCATATAACAAAAAATATAAATAAAAAAAAAACCTCCAAATGTAACAGCATTTGATACACTTCCGAATGAATCAGAATAGTATAAAACAGAAAGAAATGAAAATTTTATGATATTCAAAAATTCTAATATTATTATTTTTCAGTCACCATTCCAAGAAAAATTATATATGCAATATAATATAGATATTTTTTCCGATGGTACATTTAAAATTGCAACAAAATGGGGTTATCAAGTGTTCATTACTAGAACTTATGTTATGAAATTGAATAGTTTTTATACTACTTCCTTTTCAATATTAAAAAATAAAGAACAAAGAACTTATGAAGTGTTATTTGAAGAAATAAAGAAAAAATGCCGAAAAGAATAATAATATTATAATTCCACCGAAAAATTTTCATTGTGATTTTGAAAAAGGTATTTCTAATGCTGCTTAAAAAAAGTATTTCCTGATATAAATATCAAATACTGTACTTGGCATTTTAAAAGAGCATTAGAAATTAAAAAAAAAAAAAAAATAGATTATGTCGTAAAGAAGTAGAAAATAATATTGATTTATATATTCATTATAAGTTTATTTCAACTTTCCTTTTATAAACCCTGAATATATAAATGATATTTATAATAAAATTAAAAGTGAGTGTCCTGAACATAAATATGACAATTTTTTGGAATTTTTAGATTACTTTGAAATAACTTATTTAAAAAATTATAAAATTAAACATTGGAATTAATACGATAATATAGAACATATAACAAATTAATGCCTCAGAATCATTCAACAATTATTTAAATAAATTATTTCAAAAAAAAAAAAAAAGGCTCATTTTTATAAATTTTTATTAACTTTACAAAACATTATTTTATGATGATTACAAAATGTGAAAATGTAGAGCTTGGAAAAAAAAACAAAAAAAATTAAAACGAACTGATGCAATAAATGCTTTAAATTAAAAAAATATGGAAATTCCATTTTTAAAAAAAGAATAAAGAAAAAAAAATGAATTCGTTGAATTATGATTGAAGTGTTTTAAGAGATTTAAATAATAAAATTATTAATTAAAAAATAAATAATTAATATTTAACGAAAAAATGACCAATGGAAATTATTAATAAAATTTATCCAATTGCAATTAATTAATAGTAATTATAATTCTTAATAAAAAAAATCAGTGAAATGGATTTTTTAATTAACTAAAATAATTGTTTAAAATTTTTAATATTTTTATATAAATAAGAGTTTAAATATACATTGTTATCTAAAGAAATAATAATATATTTTTACAATTAAATATTATTAAATAATTATTTCAAAAGAATAATAATATATTTTTAAAATTAAATATTAAATTCTATTATTAATGGTTAGAAGAACGAATGATATTTAATTAATAAATGTCATATAATTTATTAAAAATTTTATTTAATAGAATAATAAATGTCATAAATATTGACCTATAAATGATTATATAAATGATTTTTATATATTAAAAATTAATGTTTTAATATTAAGAATTATTAGTGTCTCTGCATACATTAAAAAAAAAAGTTATTTACATAGTCAGAATTATGATACAAATAATTTTAAATTAAGTAAAAGTATTAATAAATATAATAAATAAGTTTAGTGACTTTAAATAGTTAATAATAATTAAATGTCATTTACACAATTCTATGAATATTATTATTATTATTTTTATTTCTAATTATATTATCTGACATTCATATTCATAATATCTTTATCCTATTATAATAGGAAAAATAAATTTATTATGAATACCTTTATCTTTAATAATATAATAATTGAATCATTTATAATGTATTACTTTTGACTTTTATCTATAATTAAATATTATTAGAAAAATTTAATTTATATACACCTATCCTTTAAATATATACATTACTAATATATATGCCTATACAAAGTGAATATTATATTTTTATAATATAGAATATTTCTTATTATATATTAAAATAAAAGGTTTTGTATAGATAATAAATAATAATACATTAATAATGTATTTATGAAAATTTAATAATATTTTAAAGTTTTAACAAATAATAATAAATAAAAAAATTTTAATATTAAGAATATATTTGCCTATAAAAATAATAAATAAATAAATAATAAATAAATAAATCTAGTTTTTTATTTATTTATTTTTTTTTTTTTTAGTATTTTTATTTTAAAAGGATTGGTATGAACGTCGAACAGTATTTAATTAAAGATGAAAAAAAAAGTTAATTTTCTTATATTAATATTATTTAATAAATATCTTATATCTTATTAAAACTTTTATATATTGCTTATAATAAAATTAAATATTGTATAATTAAGTATTAAATGTTAATTCTTACATATATAATATAAATAAATAGAATCTTTATTTTATGTACTGTAAATAATTTGTTTCTTATGTGATATTATTTATATTATTTTTGAGTTTTTTTTTATAATATTAAAAATACCATTAATGTATATAGTAAAAAAAAAAATAAAATTTTTGTTATATTAAAAATTAAAATTATATAGTAAAAAAAAAAAAAAATTATAATAAAAGTAATAGTAATGTAATTATGCTAAATTATAATTTTTTAATTTTGTAAGATTTTAATAATTTAATGGATAATATTAAAAAAATAGTTAAATTATAATATTTTAAAATAGTTTAAAATAAAACTTTATGTAAAAAAAAAAAAAAAAATAAAAAATATAAAACTTAATTATTTTTATTTTTATATATTATTAATTTTTTTTCTAACTTTCATTATAAAAATGTTTATATGTAAATATCTCAAAAAAAAAAAAAACTTTTTATATTAGTTTTTTCTTTCTTTCTTTTTATTTATTTATTTTTATTTTGTATAAAAAAAGAGAATAGAATTAAAGTAAAATGGCTTAAATAGTTTAACTAAACTATGAGTAAAAAAAAAACTTAAAAATTTAAAAAGTAAACAATCTTTAAAAAAATTTTTTTTCTATAAATTAAAAACTTTAAATAATCATAAAAAATAAAAAAAAAAAAAAAAAAGAAAAAAAATTTTTAAAATGGGTATGACTATTTATAAACAAACAAACAAACAAACAAAATAAAAAAAAAAAAAAAACTTAAATAACAGAATAAATTAATATAAGAAAATATATATCATTTAGTTTCATTAGTGTTTATTATTATATTTATTAGATTTGAAATTAAATAAAAAAGATAATATATATATGCTTTTTTTTTTTTTTTTTTTTTTTTTTTTTTTTTTTAAATATATATATATATAGAAAATTATTAATATAAATAAATATGAATTTTATGAGTTTTACTATATTTAAATAAAATATAATAAAATATAATTTTTTGAATATTAATAAATTTTATATATTGAAAAATTTTATTTTCAATATTAAAATATTTATGAAATTTTTTATGAGCTATTAAGTTTTATGAAGCTATTATATATTTATTAATAATTATTTCATTTTGTTTCTTTCTTTCTTTCTTTCTTCATTTTATTTTATTTTACTTTATTTTTTTTTATAATTATCGATAAAAATATTTATTTTGAAAAAAAAAAAAAAAACTTATTTAGTCATTGATTTATACTATTTTGACATTTTTATAATGCATAATTTAAAAATATATATTATATAAATAAGATATAAGAAGAGGCCTAAATTAAACCTAAAAGTATGATTACGAGTAATGTTCACTTCATATAAAATATAATAAATTAAATTTAAAAATATTTAATTTATTAAATAATTGCAATATATAATTTTTTAATAGTCCAATATATTAATATATATTATTTTAATTTATTTGTTTATCACTGAGTTTAAAAGATTTAATTAAAAAAAAAAAAAATAAAATTTAATATTATGTATTAAAATTTTTAATTTAATAATATCCATCATCCATAACATAATGATGTGGATTAAATTTTTCTTCTTTATTATTTCAGATTATACAGACAATACCAAGGAATAAAATATTAAAGAGAGAAAAATATTGAAACAAGCAAACAAGAAAACAAACAAAAAAAATTAGAATAAAATAAAACTAGAACTAAAAAATAATAAAAATTAAAAACAAAGACAACTATACTAAAAATATCTGTATTACTCATTTTAATATAATAATTTATTTAACAGTAATTTTTATTATTCATTAAATTTCTCATTAAATTATTATGAATTATCAAAATATCAAAAACAAATATTTAATATTATAAATATCTATAATAAATAGTGTCTATTTTAATATATTAACAAATATTTATATATATATATATATATATATATATTTTTTTCATAAGGCAATTAAATAAATTAATATAATCAAAAAATTAATAAAGATTAAAAGAAATAAAGGTTTTTTTTATTATAGTAATTAAAATTTATTCAAATAATTTTCATATATTTATTAATAATTAATAAAAAAATAATTTTTTTTTATGTTAAATAATAAAATAATATACATTAAGTATTACTCAGATAACTTTTCTTCTAATATCATAAGATTTAAATATATTTCTTTTTACAAAAAAAAATAATACTAATTAAAAAATAAAATTAATATTAATATTTTGAAACTTTTTTATTATTTTATTATTTTTAATATTAAATAAAATTAAACTTTTTAATTGAAAAAAAATATATGTGTAAAAAAAATTATAAAAAAAAATATATGTATTTTAAAAAAATTATAATATATATATAAAAAAAAAATCAAACTTTGATCATAATTTATTAAATATTATATATATTAAATTTTTTTTTTTAATTAATTCTTAATTTTTATTTTATTTCTTTTAATTAGTTTATGACTTAATTTTTTTTTTTTTTTGTTCTTATTTTTTTTTTTTTTTTTTTTTTTTTTTTTAATATTTAATATTTTTTTTTTTTTTTTTAATTTTTATTTAAACTTCAAATTAAAGTAAAAAAAGCTTATGATTTAGATGAAATGTAAAATCTTCATAAAAAAAAAAAAAAAAAATTAAAAAATTAATTAATTGTAAACTTTATATAATAATGAAAATAAAAAGTTTCGATTTACATCAGCAGCACTTTTTTTAGGATTCAATTAAATTAACGAAAAAAAAAAATATATTAATAATACTAATGAATTTATTAATAAAAAAAGTTAATGAATATAAGATAGGTAAAATAGTAAAAAAAAAAAAAAATAATAATTAAAAATTAAAAATAAAATTAAAAATTAAAATGGCATAATTATAAAAATTTTAAAGTTTTTCATTATCATCTTTTTTTTTTTTTATTTTCCATATTTTTTTTTTATTATTATTAAATATTCTTTTAATAAAATATATTTTATATTAAAATAATTTTTTTAAAAAAAATTAATATTTTAAAAAAAAAATAAAAAAATAATCATATTTAAAAAGAAAAAAAAAAAATTAAAAATATATATTATAAAGTTTTAATATATATATATATTTTATTTTTTATTACTATTTTTTTATTTTTTAATAATATATGATTTTATGATTATATTTAATAAGTATATACAATATTAATCAAAGTTTTAATTTCAAAAAAAAAAAAAAAAAAAAAAAAAAAAAAAAAAAAAATTTTTTTATATATAATTAAATACTGATTTTTTATTTTTCTATTTTTTTTTAGTTCAATTTTTAGTTCAATTTTTTATTTTATTTAAAAAAAGTTTATTAATTAATATTTTTTTCATAAATTATGAAAACTAAGAAAACTATTATGTAATATTAAAAATCTATCTATATATTCTTTCTATTTTTATATAAATAAAATAATAAATATCTATATTTTTAAATTTTTTTTTAGAATTTCAAAAATTTTAATACGAAAGTAAACTTTTGATTATTATTACAATTTTTTTTTTTTAAAAAAAAAAGAAATAGAAATAGAAAAAAAGAATTGATAAAGAGTTATATATATATATATATATATAGTTAAATAAAATAAATAAAATTTTGATAAATACATAATACCAGAATTTTATTTTATTTTTTAATATATATATATATACTAATATATTAAAATAGTTTATTTTATCCAATTCTTTTCAAATTCAATTTTGCATATATCTTTTTTCTTTCTTTTTTTTATTTTTTTTTTTTTAAATTCTATTTTAATATTTATATTTCTTTTATTTCATATATATATATATATTTTATATTTCTTAATGAATATTATAATCTTGCATTTTACTTTCATATAATATATATTTTAGATTATATATTTATTTATATTTTATTTTTAATTATCTGTTTCATATTTAATTTTTTTTTGTTAAATAAATAAAAAAAAAAAAAGAAAGAAGAAAAAAAGAACATATTATATATAAATATTTTAATTAATATATAATGATTTAAAAATTAAAAATATATATTTAATAAAAAAAAAAAAATTTTTTTTATTTTTGAAAAATAGAAGAAATTGAAAATAATTTTTTTGAAAAAAAAATAAAATAAATATTATAATAATTGAATATTGTATGAAAATTTAAATTTTAAAATTATATAAAGAAAAATAAATAATTGAATTAAATAATAAATAATAAAATATACAATACCAATAACTTAATATTGAAATGATATTGAATTAATTTTTTCTTTTTTTTTTTTATTTTTATTTTTTTTTTTTTATCTTTTTTTTTTTTTTTTTATATATATATCTTTAATAGAATATATATATATATATGAAATATATTAAATTAAATGTTTTAAACTATAAAATAACTTATAGTAAATATCAATCGAAACATAAAAATAAATATTCTTCGATTAAAATAATTAATAATATTGATATCGAAAAATTTTTGAATAATAATAAAATAAAAATAAGAATAAAAACAAAACAAACCAAAACAAAAAAACAAAAAAACAAAAAAACAAAAAAACAAAAAAACAAAAAAAAAATAAAAGAAAAAATAAAAATAAAAACAAAAAACAAACAATTGAATTAATAAATATTTAAGTTTATTTAAAATAAAAAATAATTTTTTTATATATTAAATTGTACATAAAATATTAATAGTATAAAATAAAAATAGAAATATAAAAAAAAAGAAAAAAAATTTAACTGAAGAATAAAACAACATATTAATCATATATATATATATATATTAAATTAACAAAATCAATCAATAAAACAATTAATATATTAAAAAAAAAAAAAAAGACAATAACATGTTAGAACCTCCAAAGATGTTCTCAGATGCTCGTCATACATCAGATGTACTTGAAATAGAAAGTTTAGCCAAGTTGGTTTATGAATTAGATATTCAGATGGACTCAAATTTATTTCAAACGTTTGAAACCTTAGTAGAATTAGCTGGAACTAAACAATTTTTACAAACTTTCAGTAGATTTCAATACTATTTGTTAAATTTAAAATATCTTCAAACCGGTTGCTATGGCTTAGGTCATATCGTACCTTTCCAAAATAGTGTTAACACTCTTATGTACCCTAATCAAACCCCTCCCTCTCCTACTTCACCTCTTCCATTCACTGAAACATCAGGTGCTACTAATTCATCAACAAGTAATACTTCCTCCTCCTCCTCTTCTTCTTTTTCTTCATCAAATTCAACTCCCATGGTAAATACATCAATTCCAACGGGTTCTTTTAGTGGATCAGCCATTGGAGGAATGGCTGGTCACCCTGCAACCCCTCCATATGGTACTATAGGTCATCCTACTTTACCACAAAATATACCATATCTTTCTTCAAATCCATTGTCACTTATAGATTCAAATGGAAATCCCACTATGACTCATCCAGCAGCACCTACCACAACTTCTACTATTAATCCACATTTCCCACATAATAGTTTTTATGGTTTTGGTGGTAATGTAGCTGCAATCAATACCAATACAGTAGCTTCATTAAATACACCCCCGAATTATTATCCTTCACATCAAGCTAATATGATGCCTTCTACTTCCTATCCAACTCCATTGGATGCATCTATCCCAACCCCCTATACACATCATTTAATGGGTATGGCTGCACCATATAGTATGGATGACTCTAATGCCATGGAAGCTACCACTAATTCTGTAATAGCGACTTCCGAAAGTACAGAATCCTCTTCATCAACCGCTGCATCTCATATGGATATTGACTATCCATTGGGTAAGATTGTTGAAAGTGAAAATGAAAAGAATGGGGAAGCTCAACCAACGAAGGCTACTAACTCTAACACATCTTCCTCTAATTCTACAAATACTAGTACTAGCAATCCTTCCTCAACGAATAATTCAAGTACTGTTATTTCAGATGACAAAATGGAAAATATATCAAAAACAAGTGCTATAACTACATCAACTACTAATACTAATCTTAATCTAGATGAAGAAATTTCTAATGAAACTAATAGTACTTCAGGAAAATCAACCTCTGAAGAAATTCAGAAAAATATAAAGTCAGAAGAAAATACTTCAAAAGAGGTCACTATGACTTCAAATGAAGATTCAGTCATCTCTACTACTACTAAAAAAAGTAACTTTTCTTCAAATGAACCAAAAGTTGGAAATGAATCATTTGAATCTATGGATACCAGAACTATTGTTTCAGAAGGAGACACTACTATTACTACTATTTGTACTACAACTTCTACTAGTAATACTGATACTGAATCTTCATCATTATTAGTTAAAGAAGATAATAATGAAGTTAAAAGTGAAATCCCTGAGAAAAAAGAAGATAAAGAAACAATAAAAAACAATGATACCGTAACTAATGATATATCTAAAGATACTACTAAAGATGCTAATGAGGATACATCTAATAATATATCTAAAGATACTATTAAAGATGCTAATGAGGATACATCTAAAGATACATCTAAAGATACTTTTAAAGTTGCTACTGAAGATATTACTGAAGATAATACAAAAGATATAATTAAAGATATTACAAAAAATTGTACTAAAGATAATACTATTTCTATTTCTAGTACCTCTTCTATTGATGGCTACACTTCCAATACTAAACCAATTAGTAATTCTGAAGCTAATACTGAAGCTGATACATCTAATTCAAGTACTACAACAACAACAACTGCAAATACTGATACTACTTCTGCTACAGTAGTAGATCAAACTGTTTCAATGGTAACAGATATTGATAAGCAACCAACCACCCAACCCATGGAATGTACGGATATGAATGAGGCAGTAAATTCACTTTACCCAAATGGAACTGAAGGATTGACGGGCTCATTTTCATTACCTTTGGGAACTTCAGTTTTTCCTTATGATGATTCATCTATGATGAAGAGACCAAATATGAATATGAATATGAACATGAATATGAATATGAATATGAATATGAATATGAATATGAATATGAATGAAATGGCTTTTCATTTATCCAATGGAGGATCTACATCTCCAATGGCAAATTATCCTTCAATGTATGGATTCAATCCAATGGATAAATTAGGTCATCCAGTCCCTGCTGCACATTTAAATGGTCAAGGTTATCCATTTTCTGCAATGTATAAAAGATTTGGAAGTAGTGCGGATGGTAGTAATAGAATTAATGCTGCAGCTGTTTCTCATTATTACAATAAGATGAATCCCCACTATGACTCAATGAATTATGGGGTCTACCCAGGTTATAATCCAATGGGATCTCAAAATTTTTATATGCATCATATAAATAATGGACAAATTCCAATTCATAAGCATTCACATCCTCAACAACAATATCATATGGTGAAGAAAAATAGTTCGGCAAATTCAAAATCATCCATGAAAATGAATGATATAAATAAAGTTAAGGGTTACAGTAGTAAAAAACACTCTACTGAAAATAAAAAAAGTGAAGTCTATCAGAACCTGTTTATATAAATACATTTAGAAGAAAATAATAATAATAATAATAATAATAATAATAAAAAAATAAAAAAAAAACAATAAAATAAAATAAAAAAAAAATAAATATAAGAAATAACAAATAAAATAAAATATAAGGTAAAATAAAAAATAAATTTATATTTTTTTATTTTTCAGTTATATTTTTATTTTAAATGGTTTATTCTTTCTTTATTTTATTTTATTTTATTTTTTTTATTATAGTTATTATTATTTTAATTTCCTTTTTTTTTTAATACTAAATAAAATAGAAAATGTTCATACAAATTGAAGAAAAAGAAGAACAACAACAAAAAAATACAAGAGAAACAATGGAAAAATAAAAGAATAAAAATAAAATATAAAAAAGTAAAAAAAAGAGAAAAAGACAAAGGAATGTACGAACTTTCTTCTTCTTCTTTTTTTTTTTTTTTTTTTTTTTTTTTAATTTATGAAAAAAAGGAAGAAAAAAAAATGATATTATCGAAAATTAAAATATAATGTAATAAAAGAAAAGAGAATAAAAGTATAAAAATACAAAGGATAACATAAAAATATATATATTTCTTTTGATTTCAAGAGTTTAAATGAATGAAATGAAATGAAAGTTAAAATAGAAGAAAAAATATAAATAAAAGAAAAAAAAAATAAAATATACCAAATGGTTCAATGAATGAAATGACATGAAAATAAAAATTGAAATATATATATATATATATATATATTATAATGAAATTCAATTATTTCAATAAATGTAGACATGGAGCTATACTATACTGTAAAGAAGAACTGAACCTGAACCATTATAAAATTCTCATCTATACCAATATTTAATTAATTTATATATTATATAAGTTTATTCTTTATATATTTAATAATAAAATTAAATCCTAAGATTATAAACCTATTATAATATATATATTAAAATATTACTATGACCTAATTTTTTTTTTTTTTTAATATTATATTAACAGATATCATATTTAAATATAGATTTATTATATATAAAGTATTAGCTATAGAATAAAATCAAAATTTTTATTTTTTTTTTTTATTTTTTATTTTTCCTAAAGAATTTTTAATTATTAAATTTATTTTTTATAAATATATTAATATATTTATATACCATTATTTATATATAATTTTATTTCATAAAAAAAAAAAATGTAAATTATAACACCCATATACCATTATATATATGTATATATATATATATTATTGTACATATTTTACTATTTTTTTTTTTTTTTTTTTTTTTTGATTTGATAAAATTTTGAATTTTACTATACTTCTTTTAAAGAAAACTATAATTTTTGTTTAAAAATATATTTTATTATTATGAATATATATATATATTTTTTATTTTTTTTTCAAATACCCTATAATTTTACTTTTTTGTAAATATATTTTAAATTTTTTCATTTTATCTTGTTAAAAAAAAATAATTATTAATAAAGAAATCTTTTTTTTATAATTAAAAATAAAAGTATTAAGAATATATATATATATATATATATATATATTTTTTTTTTTTTTTTTTTATTTTTTTTTTTTTTTTTTCTTCATTGTTCAAGCATATTTACTTTTAAGGGTCATTTTATATATTGTTGGAACTTCATCATCTTTTTGTTCTCTGTTATTAAATTAATATTAATGTTATTATTATTATTGTTAAATTTATTATTACCATTATCATAAATGCGATGTATTTTAAATTGCTTGAAAGTGTTCAAAATATAAGGGTTATCAGAATTATCTTTGATGGTATAATCGTATTAGTAGAAGTATTAATTGAAATTATATTTTATGCTTAAATTTTCATTTTTTGATAAAAAATTTTTTTATTAATAAAATTTTGATCATTTTTTAATAAATTTTCATTATTAATTAAAAAAAAATATTTTTTATTAATTAAAATTTATTTATATTTTTGAAAAAATTTTTGGTAATTTGAAATTTTTTATTGGTTGGATGATGGTTTGGTTTAGTATTGAACTGTTTTTATTTGAAAAAAAATTTTTTTTTTGAATTAATAATAGATTTTTTATCAATTAAATATTTTTTTTAGACTTCCTCACATGATTTCTACATCATTTGTAGGTTACATGTGTGTATAAAGGAACTGAACTTTACATGCCTTATCATTTTGACGTCGACGCTCTATTACCTCTAAGAGGGATTTAAAGTACAAGGCATGGTCCCCAACAGATCATAAAAATCCTAACTAACCGTCATGCCACCCACCCCTCTATTATCGGGAATAGCAGAAGTCTTAATTAGTTTTGTAGATGGTATAATTAAGGAAATTGACCATATTATTTACAATTTGGATATAACTTAAGTATCTAGACAGGTTTGCGCCGTTTTTCCTAATATATACCCAAAACACCTTACTTTTGACCAGAGTCCAGATCACCCAACAAATCCATCATACTTAATAATTCAATATACTTACCTGTAATTGCTCTATCAACGCATTATCATAAAACCCGAAGGGAAAACTGATAAGGTCATAGAGCGTTATGAGCCTTATGCTCTAAGACGCAACGTCTTAACAGTCAGGATAGAACCTGGAACGACTTTATCAATTAAAATTGTTGTTAAATGGTAAATTTAAATTTTTTTTTTTTTTTTTTTTTATTTATTTGGTTTTTTAATTCTAAAAAATTATTTTTTTCTTTAATATTTTATTGATGAAAAAATATTGTATTGTTATTATTATAATTGTTGTAATATTGCTATTATTTTTATTATTATCATGATTATTAGTATTATTAATATTTTTTTTATCAAAATTCCTTCTATCGAAAAATGAAAAATCTAGATAATAATTAAATTCATTGGTTATATTATATAAAAGATTCCTTGTATTACTTTTGATTTGCCTTTTTTTTTTATTTTGTAATGTCGAATTTTATATTTGCTGGGATATTTTCAAGAATTAGCTTTTCTAATTTTGTTCAATGAAAAACTAGTGTTATTCATAATTAAATAACTATTTGATTTTGTATCAAATCCCTAAAGGATTCCTTTTTTTTTTTTTTTTTTTTTTTTTTAATTTTTATATAGGATATACCACCAAAAACTCAAACGTGATTAATATGAATAGATTTACCATAAAAAAACTTCATTTGGAATTTTGCTATTAATGCCAATACGAAGAGTTAGATTGTAAATAAATTTTGAGTAATGAATGGCAAAATCTTAGGAATTTAATTTTTAATTTACTCTAACTTTTTAAGGAATTTTAAAGAATTTAGAATAGTCTAATTGAATCTTTAAGCTAAAGCCATTGTTTTTTTTCTGGTTATATAAGGGGGAGAAAATTTCAATGATTCCATTCTTTTTGAAAAATTTATTTATTCTTCTACTGTCATTTTTTTTTCTTGGTCAGACTTAAAAAAAAAGTATAATTTTATAGTTATGAATGAATTTTTGCAACCATTAATGGTCGTATCCTTCAAAGTTAATAATAGTATTATTTGAACATTTAAGTTTAATTTTATGATTTACAAAGTTATTTAAAAATTCTTTTTTTGGTTGGTTACATGCTCAATAGTACTAGAATCAAAAGTCCAAAAAAAGAGAAATGTTTTATTATTGTAATTGTAAACTGATTTATTAATATTGGTATCATTAATATTATTAATATTATTATTATTATTATTAAAATTATCATAAGATTTTAATTGATTATAAGATATTTTATAATTATTAAAAATTATTATTTTATGTGGAATTTGAATTTAAAATTTCATTTGTTAAATTATTTAGCATCACTATTATCTAAATTATGAATAAAATCAATATTATATATATTGTTATCAATCATGGGAACGTCATTCTTCTAAATATACATTTTCATTATATAACTGACAGGAACTCTTATATTGTTAATATTTTCAATGCTATTAATACTTATAAATATTATGACTTCTATTATTATTACTGTAACTATTATTGTTTTTATAGTTATCCCTATCGTTTATATTTTTATTATTTTAATAATTAATATTAATACTGTTTGTACTAGAATTTAAATTAGCTTATGATCCATATGTTCTTGAATCTAATCTACAATTATCTGCTAAGTGGTCTTGTTGATGACATATAAAGTAGCATTTTCTTGGATTATGTTTCCTGGTAGAATTATATTTTCTTTTATTTGTATCTTGATTACTTCTTGAATTAAATAATAAGGCCAGATCCATATAATCATTATCTTCATTATCTTTTTGTGGTTTTATTTATTTCTGATTATTAATTCAGGTTTTTGAACAGTATCGAATGCTGAGTCTAAGTCTTCAATCTCATTAAATATGGTAGGGATCAATAATTTTAATTATTAGGAATACAACTTTAGAATTTTTTTTTTTTTTTTTTTTGTCAATAGTGTTGAAATTGGGTTCATTAGCAGATTGATTAGAAATATTGGTAGTACTATATTCCGAGGAATCATAGACCTTTTTAGATATTGGGAAGTTGTTTCTTCCAGATTTTAAAATTGTTTTCTTTGGAAATAAAACATTTAGCTCTGTTCATACTCATCTTGTAATAGAGACTTGAGATTTTTTATCTTTTAAATTCAAGTTTATTATTTATTAAAAATTAAATAAAAAGTATACAAAGAAATTATATATTTTATTAAAAATTAAATAAAAAGTATACAAAGAAAAAATATGTTTTATTAAAAATTAAATAAAAAGTATACAAAGAAAATATATGTTTTATTAAAAATTAAATAAAAAGTATACAAAGAAAATAAATATATAAGTAAAAATATGAGTTTGGAACATAAATAAAATAAAATTTCAGCAAATGTAACAACATTTGCTGAAATTCCTAGTGAATCTGAATATTATAAAACAAAGCGAGGTGAAAATTTATGATATTCAAAAATTCTAATTTAATAATTTTTCAATTCCCTTTTCATTTAAAATTATTTAGGGAATATAATGATAATATATTTGTTGATGGTACATTTTTTATTGCCCCTAAATTTAGTTATCAAATATTTATTACAAGATCTTATACTAAAGAATTAGATAGTTTTTACACTACTTTTTTTGCAATATTAAAAAATAAAGAATAAGAAACGTATAAAATATTATTTGAAAAATTAAAAAAAAATGCTAATACATGTAACAATAATATTATAATTAATATTATAATTGAACCAAAAAATTTGCATTGTAATTTTGAAAGGGGCAATAAAAAAAAAAAAAAAATAAAATAAAAAAAAAAATAAAATAAAATATTTTCATATTTATTTATATTTATTAATGATTAAATATAAAATAATTACTAATACATAAATTTAATAAAATTTTATATTCATGTAGTTATTATTTATTTATTTATTTATTTATTTATTTATTATTAATTTAATTTATTTTTATTGTTTTTAATAAATAATTTAATAATTTTTTATTTTTTATTTTATTTATTTATTTATTTATTTTTTTTTTTTTTTTTTTTTGGCGAAGATATATTTACATGAAAAATACAAAAAATAGGATGATGATGATAAGATATTATTGATGATGTCACTTATATTTAATACAAATTAGTTTTCATCTCTTCTTTATTATTATTATTACTATATTTATATATAATGAAAAGATTTTTTTTTCACCAATCCACTTTAAGTTGTTCAAAAAGTGTCACATTTCTCAAACAGGCTACTAATTTTGTAAGAAAATCAATGATAGCCGGATCCTTATTTTGACATTCATAGATGAGAACTATGATGACCTCTGGATCGACCTTAATCATGTAATAAGAAATGGAAATTTTCCAATCATAAAAGAAAAACGGTACCATACTGGTTTCATCCAAACTTTGACTTGTATCTTTATCCATACCAGAATTATCTTTTCCATTAGAAATGGATTTTGAGGATCGTTTACGCTTATCTGAAAATCTTCTTGATCCTATGAGATAACTTGCAGCGTTCGATAGTGAAGAAATTGAAGCAGAATCTGATATTTTTTGGGTGGAAGAATTATTATTTGTCGAAGGATTTCCATTATTAAGATTATTAAGAGTACTATTGTTGTTGCTATTGATATTATTGGTATTATTATTATTAGTAGTAGATGTGACAGTACTACCAATACTATAGGAACTATACGTTGAATTGATACTGTCGATACTATTACAATATTCTAAAGTGGATCCCATTTTTCTATATTTAGTGATATTATCTTTATTTAGGGAATCTGTTTGAGAGTACTGTTGATGTTTCTGTTTACTCTGAATAATAGAAATAATATTTGGCCAATGATTTAATGGAGGATCATTTGGGAAACTAAATATAGCAGGATAAGAATGAATACCGGTTAAGGGAACCGTCGAAATACAACTATAACCCCCATCTGGCCGTATTGAGGTATTTTTTGAAAGTGAAGAATATATAAAAGATATATTTAAAATATTATCATTTTTTGATACAAAACTTTTTATCCTTTTTTTTTTTTTATAAAATTTATTGACATATATAAATGAATTATTATTATTAATGGTAGTAGTAGTAGTAGTGATGGTGGTGGTAATAGGAGAAATAAGGTAATTTTTAATATTATTGATATTAATATTTATATATTTATCACAATAAAATAAAATTTATATATATATAATTATATATATAATATTTATTATTTAATAGATTTATTCATAATTTAATAATATATATATCATTAATAATAATAATAATAATAATAATATCACATTTAAAAAAAAAAAAAAAAAAAAAAAAAAAAAAAAAAAAAAAAATTAATAAATTTATAATAACAATATATAATAATATATAATATTTAAATTGTTTTATAAAATCTAAATATTTTTTATTTTATATATTTTAGATATTTATATAGAATTTATATATTCTAATAAGAGCTTTATATATATATATATGATATTTACATATTTAATGGATCAGGATCTGTTTTTAAATCAATTTGATGTAATATTTCAGAACTCTTTTTACTGAGAATGACATTAAAATAGACATTAATTTTAGCTAGCGTATAAGATAAAAATTTTTTTAACCATTGCTGATTATTTGGTATTTCTAAATCAGCTTTTCCAGTTTCTAAGGTTTGTGTATCTTGTTGCTGCATTATATATTTCTAATTTTTAATTAAATGTTATTTCTATAATGTTTTCTGAATAGACAATTCATATAATAATAAGATAAATAATATATCAAACTTACATGTTTAATTTGTGATTGTAAATTGTTTATCCATTGATTTAAATCATTTTTTGCTAAATAGGTATACAAAATTGAATTTTTGAAATTATAAGATATTAACGATAGTTGTGCTAATAATAAATTTTTAATTATTGAAATTTCTTTCCTAATATTATTATATATTTTTAAAATTAAAAAAAATTTTTTTAAATACTTTTATAAAATAATAATAATAATTATTATAATAAATATTTAAATTAATATTCTATTGTGTTCTTTAATAAATGTATATATAAAAGGGGTTTAAATGATTTACAGTATCCCGATGGCCAAAGAAGGGAAGAAATTAGATTGACTATTATCCCATTCTAAAATTTTTACATGATCCAATATAGTGGAATATGTATTACAATTGGCTTTTGATAGTTGTCCGTAACTATATCATAAAAAAATAAAATAAAATAAAATAAAATAAAAAAAAAAAAAAAAAAAAAAAAAATAAAATAAAATAAAATAAAATAAAATAAAATAAAATAAAATAAAATAAAATAAAATAAAATAAAATAAAATAAAATAAAATAAAATAAAATAAAATAAAATAAAATAAAAAATAATTATAATAATTATAATAATAATAATAATAATAGTAATATATATATATAAATTAAGAGTATACAATAGAAAAAAAAAAAAAAAAAATTATTAATTAAATTATAATTGAGTATATAATAATAATAATAATAATAATAATAATAATACATATATATTATTACATATTAATCAGTTCAAATCGTATTTTTGCATATT
>JACVTC010000033.1:92500-100000 GCA_016946835.1 Neocallimastix lanati (nom. inval.)
ATATTACATATATTATTATATAAAAAATGATTTTAATATAATTATTATTTTTTTTTTAATTATAACTAATAAAATATTTATTAAGAATAACTATTAAGATAATAAATATTATTTCTTTATATAATGGTTTATATATATTTTAATTATTATTTATTATTTTATATTAAAAAATCAATTTTTTCTAAGTGAGAGTTATAAACATTTTTTATTCTCACTATTTAACAATTTGAAGGTTAACTTTAAGTTATATGAAATATTAATTGAAATAAAAAAAAAGATAGAATATTTGTTTTGTTTTTTCTCTAGGTATTATTCAAATTGACAAATATATAATATATAATAATATTTATCCAATTAATTTATTGTTTAAAATATAAAACATATATATTGATACATATTGATACATATATATAAATATTATTTATTCTTTGTATATTAATATTTATAATTCATTGTTTATAAATTTTTATTATATAAGTTATATAATATAATATATATTAATAATAATAATAATAAGTTACTTGTTTTTCTTTTTTCTTTTTTTTTTTTTTTTTTTTTTTTTTTTTTTTTTTTTTTTATTTTTGAAAGGTTTCGGTCGATTTTTTTAGATTGTAAATAATTTAGATGTTTCAACAAAGTAATATAAAAAAGAAATATAGGAACAAAAAATTATTAATATACTTTTATAATTTATATACATATTTTTATTTTTCTGTAAAAACATAATTAATATTATTGATATTCTTGGTAATAATATCCTTAAAAGCATTTTATTTTATTTAATTTTTATTTGAACAATTGATATTAATTCTTTATATATATTTAATATATATTTTCGATTTATTTAATATATTTTCGATTTATTTAATATATTTTTGTTTTTTTCGAAATTAAAGTAGTTTCTTCTTTTAATTAAATATATGAATATATTTATGATAATAAATAAAATTTTATAAAAAATTCATTTATTTATTTATTATTTATCATTTCTTATTTATAAATCTTCTACTATTTAATTATTATTTCTAAAATGTTTTATTATTTATGTATATTCTAAAAGTGGCTTATTATAAAATAAAAAAATATATATATAATGAATTTATTCAATAAATAGTTGCAATATTTATTTTTTTATATTCTTCGTAATTGATAATATGTTTAATAATATAAATGTATTATTGCTTTGCAGTTATCTTAAATAAATCTCTATTGTTAACTTTAATTTAGCCATACTCCAATTTTTATAATTGTTTGCCTTCTTATGAATATTATTATGTTTATTAAAATTTTTTATATTATTCTACTTTTAGGCTATTATTAAATATTATTTACTACTTACTAAAGTATTATATTATTTTTTTTTATTTACAGATTTTATTAATGATTATTAAAATTAATGATTTAAAAAAAAAAAAAAAAAAAAAAAAAAACTACAATTAATAAAAAAAAAAAAAAAAAAAAAATACTAATAAAAATAAAATAGATATATATAATTAAAAATAAATTAAATAATATAGGGTTAAAAAAATTTATCTAAAAATGAATTAATTTCAATTAAATTATCTAAAGATGAGTTAATTCGTAAGAAAATTATTTTTTTTTTTAAATAAAACTTTTTATATTCAAAAATCTATATTTAATAGTTTATTCTATTAGATATTATATATATATATATAATTATTTCTTCTTCTTTTATTAATTATTAATAAATAAATTATATAAAAAGTATCGTACTTAATTTGTCGACCATGCCTTGACATTGAGTATCATTTAACATTCAATAAAGTGTATAATAAAATATATAATAAACATAAAATTTTTTTAAAAAATATTAAGTTTCAATTTTTTTTTTTTTGAACAATTTTTTGATATGGAGAAATTTTTTATTAAGAATAAGATTTAGTAATTAATACTTAAAAATCTTTAAAGTTAATCTATTACTTTACAAACTACTTAAACTTGTAATATTCATAATACACAAATGGCTTACATATTTAATTAACAGATCTATACGAAATATATAATTCATTTATAAATTGAATTTAAAAATATTTAGAAGGAAAAAAAATAAATGATAGTAAATACTTTTTTTTAATATTTTCTGGTTAGTCAAATAATGTTAATACAGTTTCCTTTTTTTATTTTATTAATATATATATATATTTTTTTTGTGAATTTTAAATTTAATAATTCTGATTAAATAAATATATTTTATAAAGAAAAAAAAAATTACATCTATAAAAATTAATCTATTAAATGATATATATTTAATTAAATTTTAATTTCATTCTATTGATTCTTTGAATTATTAATGAATTTAGATTTCAATTACTAATAATTAATAAAATTATGCATATTAACTTTTTTAAATAAAAATTAATAAAAATTTAATTTTATATATCAAAATTATTATATTTAAAGAAATATTTATGAAAACATAATGAAGTTTAAATTTTATCTTTGAATTAATTTTTTTTTTTTTGAAAATTTTAAAAAGTATAATAAATTTCAATAATTTAGTATTTAAAATACTTGAAATTCATTATTCTAAAGAGTTATCTAAACTAAATAAAAATTTTTACAATTATTATTTTTATGATTATTATTTTCATTTTTATAAAATTTTATTTTTTTATATTTAATTTCTATTACTTATTTTAATATATGAATGTAAATTATTATATAAAAATTATTATGGTTTTTGTATTTACAATAATCCAGATTATCTTGTATATAGATGGTAACATTCTACTTTTTTTTTTTTTTATTATTTAAAAAAGATTTACACAAGATTTATACAAAATAAAAATTTACTAATATTAATATTTTAGACGAACGTTTAAGAAGGAAATTAATTAATATTTTTCAGTTTTATTACAGTTCCAATGGTATATATAAGTTTATTTTTATAAGTATTATAGTCAATACAATATATTTTCATAATTCATCACTAAATTAACAATTTTTTCATAAATTCTTTTAATTAATAAATTATTTCTATTTTTCAAAGTTTTTTTTATTTTTATTTTTTTCATTTAATTCTATTTTTGTTTTATTTTTACTTTTTTATAATTATTATTTATAATTATATGATTAAATATTATTAATAATAGTAAAATAAATTAAAATTTCTATCATTCTAATATGGAGATTTTACTAAACTTTATTCTATTTAACTTCATGGTAAAAAAAATGGATTATATATAATTCATCAACCAATAATATTTTGAAATTATAGATAATGAGTTACCAGCACTTTTCTAAATTAAATGTTTTTATATTAATACATTGTGGCTTAAATATTTCTTTTATTACATTATATTTTTACATTTTATTACATTTGAAACTTATTTTCCATATTTTTCACATATTTTAACAATTATTTATTATTTATTTATTTATTTATTACTAATAAGTTAATTATTAATTATTGGTTTATTTATTATTTATTTATTTATTTATATATTTAATAAATTTTGATAATAAATAAAGTTTAATAATTATAAGTAATAACGGAAGATAAAATAAAGTTATTTCATTTAGAAAAAATGTATTATAATATATTTGTTTTAAATTATTTAAATTCATTTTTATTAAAGATAATTATAATTAATTATATATAATCAATATAAATAATATTTAAAATTTATATTAACATACCGTTAATTCAAAAAATTCCATTTATATAAATTGTTTAAAAATATTTATAAAATTAACTTATATTACAATATGATATATGATATATTTATCATAGTTAAAATATTATATATATTTAATAATTAAGGTAAATTTTTTTATTTTCTTTATTTTATTTTATATTATTGTATTTAAACTTTTTTTTTATTATTTAAAAAATTTTTTTCTATTGTTTAATTTTTTTAACGAAAGAAAGTAATCTATAGTAATAAAAGAAAAATTGATTTAAAAGGTATAAATAAAAATTAAAATAGTAAAGTAAAAAATATAAATATTTTGTTAAATATTTAATAATTTTTTATTTATTTCTGCGATAATTAAATATAAAAAGATATATATATATTAATAATCCAAATTATTTATATAGTATTTATTGTTATTTTTTATATTTATTTTTATATTTTAATGAATTAAAATTCATTTTTTTGTCTAAAATAAAATTTTATTTTTTTTATCTAAAATATAACAATATTAACAATATATACTATTATTTTAATATATCTATATTTAAATAATTTTTTATTTATATTTCTATTTTTCTTTTATTGGAAATTAATTATTGCGTATAAATTAATAAATAAAACTAATTAAAAAAAATAATAAATAAAAACCAAAATAAAATAAATACTTTAAAATAAATAAATATGTATTATAAAATAAATAAAATAATATAATATAAATAATATAAAAGAATATATCAATACGAAATAAAATTGAAGTAATCCAAAAATAAACTAATAAAAGTATTTAACAAAAAAAAAAAAAAAAATATAAGCAAAAACAAAATAAAACAACACTAATAATAATAATAATAATAATAAACAATAATAAAGAGAAAACAAATAAAAAAGCTTGAAAAAAAAATATAAATTTTAAAAATCAAATTTTCTTTTTATATATTTTTTTAAAAAAAAAATATTTATTTAAATACAGTTTTCTTTTATTTCAAAGCAAAACAATAAACATAATATAAAATTTTAAAATATGAAATTTTCAAAGATTCTATCTCTAACTTTATCAGCAATTTATGTAAAAGCTGGTATATTTGATACACAAGTTGTTGAAGGTAATTTTTATTTTAAATAATATATTAAATAAAAATAAAATAAAATAAAATATGTTAAAATTGAGTAAATAAAAAAATTAAACTTTAGTTCAAAAAAAGAAAAAATAAAAAGATTACAAATTAAAAATCATTATAAATTCCATTTATATGTATTTTTAATTATATATTTCTTTAGAAATATACACTTAAATATATAAATTAATAAATTAATAAATAAAATAACATATGATAAATATAATTAATATATTTATGTAAATTTTTATTTATTATTTTCTTTCTTAAAAAAAAAAAAAAAAAAAAAAAAAAAATTATCCAAAAAAAAGGTTGTCCTGAAAAAAATTTGAATGTAGTTATAACAAAATGTGTTGAAAATGAAGTATTATTAAAAAATAGTAAAACAATATTTTTCTTTGAACCACCAAAAGAAGGTGAAGAAGAAGTTTGTGACCGTACTATTAATGTAAAACAAACTGGCATAGAAGATTGTGGTATATATTAAGTTCTAATATAATTAGTAAATGAACAAACAAATTAAATTAAATAAATGTAAAAATTTAATATTATTAATATTTTAATAATTTAAATAAATATAAAATAGCACCAGTTCAATTATTTGATGAGCCAGCCCTTACTACTATTACAAGTTTTTCTAATGAAAAATTCAATATTTCAAAATATTTAGATGTAACATGTACTTTAGATAAGGATCAAAAGAAATCCGTTAAAGATTGTAAGGGTTGGAAAGTAAATGAAAAAAGTTTAACTATTGGTGATGTTACTACAACAGATAAGGATTTGGTTGGTAAAACAGTAAAAGCATCAATTTCTTTAAATATACAAGTCGATGAGGTATTGAATTATTATTGATATATTTATGTAATTATGAATTTATAAAATATAGTATTAATTATATATATATTTATATTTAATAATATTTTAAAGATTCATGAAAAGAAAATTGTAGTATTTAGTTACAATGGTGAAAATGGTTTCCAATTTGCTGTTAATGATGAAGATAAATTAACTATGTCAGCTGCTGAATTTGATGATGAAAAAACTTATGGTTATGCTACATTATTAAATAATAACTCAACTACATTAACTTGGTCATTTATGTCAAAATTAAAGAAAGAAGGTGATGAAGATAATGACAAAGTTTATGCCATTATTGATGTATGTAATTTTATGTAATTTTTTTTTCTGATAATATTATAAAATGAAATAATAATACTAAAATATAGAGAATTAAATAACAAATTAAATTAAATATATAAATTATAATATAAAAAATATATAATTTTCTAAAATTATTATAATAAAATTTTTTTAAAATTATTATAATAATTTTGATTAAAATAATGTATTATTAATTATAATTGTAAATTCCAAAGGGTATTGCTATTGAAGGTGCTTCTGTACTTACTCCAGAAGAAGCGAAAGAGGCTAAAGCTAAACCAGATGTCAGTCCACTTAATAATCCTGTTAATGCTACTGTAAATGCTGTTAATACTACTAGAATTTTATCTGATAAGAAACAAAGTTTAACTGTTCCTCTTGATAATGAAGAAAAAACAATTGCTACTGATGAGGAAGAAAAACCAACTGTTACTGATAAGGAAGAAAAATCAACAGCTGTTGATCAGAAAGAAAAGCAAACTGCCACTAATAAGGAAGAAGAATCGACAGCTACTATTGATGAAGAAAAATCAACAGCTAGTACTGACGAAGGAAAACCAACAGCTACTACTGACGAAGAAAAACCAACAGCTACTACTGACGAAGAAAAACCAACTGCTTCTGTTGACCAAGAAAATCTAACTACTACTATTGAAGAAGATAATCCATCTGCTACTAATAAAATACAATCAACTATTACTAATTCAAAGAGCGTTAGTACTTCCTCTTCTACTATTACTACTACTAAAGGATCATCTAAAGCTACTTCCGCTGAAGATCTTGATGAAACTGATAGTCTCTCAATAATCGAATCTACAGAAACTGAAACTCTTGAAGGTCCAACTGCTATTATAGGAGATGAAAAACCTACTTCTACCATATTATCTTCTTCAGCTTCTACCTCTATTTCTAAATCATCTTCAACTTCTAAATCTTCTTCATCATCAACTGATTCCAAGAATTCTTCAGCTACTGATATATCTAATGATGATGATGATGATGATATCAAAACTGAAAAAAGCGAAAAAGTTAAAGCTACTACAACTTTAAAGGTTGCATCAACTGAAGTTATTGAAAAGGGTACCAATTCTTTAGAAGAAGAAAAGGAAACTCCAATTATTTCTGAAAAACCAGCCAATATAAGCACTGTTGATGAAGGTAATAATTATGAAATCGATAATGAAAATGAAAATGACAATAAAAATGAAAATGAAAATGAAAATGAACTTGAAAATGAAACCGATGATAATAAAGATACTGAACAAATAAATGATGGTAATGACTTTGGATTTGGTAATGAAAGTGATATCAATAATATTAAAGATACTGAGCAAGACAAAGATGAAGAAAATTCAGGACATGGAGGAATGATTCTTGTTTCTGCAGGTGCTGTAACTGCATTATTCTTCTATATGAGATCTAAAAAATCAAATTTAAATGGAATGACTGAAGCCATGAGAGAAGTCAATGAAAGTCCAGAAAATGAAAGATTTGATTATTTTGCCGAAGAAGGTTTCTTAGAAGACTATGATGAAGTTGATCAAATGTATGATGAAGAAATT
>JACVTC010000033.1:102500-155000 GCA_016946835.1 Neocallimastix lanati (nom. inval.)
TAATATTTATAATTAATTAATATAACCCATTAGAAAAATAAAATATAAAATATAAATGTTTTTAAAAATAACATTATCAATTTATTAGAAAAATAAAAATAATAATAATAATAAACTTATCATTTAAGCAAATAGTAATTTCTATTCATTTATTTATTTTTTTTATAAAAAAAAAAGAATTATAATATAAAAAAATGTATGCTACAAGAAGTTCAGCAAGAATTCAATCAGAAAAAGATGCAGAACATAATAACCACTTATTATCTTTTTTTAATGGTGATTAAAAAAAATATTAATATTATTAATATTCACACACTCACATAAAAAAAGTGTTTATTTTTATTTTTTTGTTACTATCTATTTTTGTTGATTTGTTTGTTTGCTTTTTTTGTTTCATTTCATTTCATTTTATTTTTAATTTTAAATTTATTTTAAATGTATATATAAATATTAATGATTTCCTCTTACCGAATTATTAATTATCTTTATATATTATTTTATTTGTATTTAAACTTTTATCTCCCTTCCATTCCGCTAATAAATCTATAATTCTGTAATCTCTTCAATATATATTATATATATAAAGATTTTTTTCAAATTACATTGAAATTGTCAGTGATAAACGATGAAATAATTGATAAATCAGATGAATTGAATACTAATACAGTTAATATAAAAGGTATTATTATTAAAATTAATGATAATTATTATTAAAAAGACGTATCGAAAAGCTTCTATTTTAATGTATAATCATCATTAATATTGTTATTATTTAATTTTATTCGTATATTTTATAATGTTTACTAAATTATTAAAAACAATTTATTACCATATTTTGTTTTTATAAAAAAAAAAAAAAAAAAAAAAAAAAAAAGAAAAAAAAAAAATCTTGAAATGGGAATCACTAATTATAAAATTACTATAATATATATATTATATATTTATGAAATGTTATTATTATTATTATTATTATTATTATTATTATTATTATTATTATTATTATTTATTTATTTATTTATTTATTTATTATTATTATTATTATTATTATTCTTTTAATATATATGGATATATAATTCAATAGAAAAAGATTTAGATAAAGTAATGAGTTCAAAAGATAAAAAAGATTTTTTTAAAATTATGAATAATGTTTATTCAAATATAAAAACAATGTGCTATTCATCCTTAGAAGAGCAGATACGAAAAGAAGAAGAAATGAAAAGGAAAAAAATAGAAGATAAATTAAATAAAAAAATAGAATTATTAAAAAAAGATATTTTAACTTTAAAGCAAAACGGTCTTTCTGAAAATTCGGATAAATCGATAAATACCAGTCAATTTAAAAAGGAATTGGTTCAACTCTCTTTACTTTATAAAGATGATAAAGATGTAGAAGAATATACAGAAATATTTGAAAATGTAAAATATCATCAATCTTTTATTAATGAACTATATTTAAATTCAAAAGATAAATTAAAACAAGGCTTAGGAAAAGACAGAAAATCTTTTATTACTCTTTGTGAAAGTATAGGTAGGTGATAAGAGCTTAAAAAAAAAAAAAAAAAAAAAAGGTTATTTATAATTGTTAATAAAATAAAATATAAAAATGAAATGTTATAAGAAAAAAATTATATATATATATATATAATTAATAATAATAATAATAATAAATATTCTTATATTTTATATATTTCATTTTGTAAATTAATATATTATATATGAAATAAAAATGAAAAATAAAATAAAATAAAATAACATAAAAAAATAAAAAAATAAAAAATAAAAAATAAAAAATAAAATAAAAAATAAAAATAAAAAAAAGAAAAAGAAATAGAATTAATTCATCAAATTATGGATAATTTCATGGTACGAATGGAAATGTGTCAAAATAAAATTGAAGCCTTAGAAAATTCTATTAATAACGACAAAAATAATAATAAATTATTTAATACTGATCCTTCAAGTGGTAATATTTCTTCAATGACTGTAATTAATATGCATGATCTTTTAACAAAAATGAAAAATTATATTAATGAAAATAAAGAAAATATTGATAGTATACCAATCATCCAAAAATATACCTATAAAAATGAACAAGATATTAAAGAAGTAAAAACAAAATTAGATGAAATACCCCGTTCCAATATTCCTTCTTATGGATCTGGACCTCTACTAATTCAAGATTCTCGCACACCTACTTCTGATCCAAATTATATGTCGAATTCATACGGTAATAAAAGACAAAAAATTAATAATGAAAGTGATTATGTTTCTAATAATTATAGAAATGATTATAATTCTTCATCAGACTATATCGATCATTATAATAATTATCAAAATTCTTCAAATCCTAATAACATGCTTGGTAATCGAAAAAGTTACAATAGAATACCACCATCATCATCCCAACCATTTAATAATGGACCAAATGGAAGTCCAGTTCCTTTCAGTAATCCAAATATAACCGAAATTAACTACAAGCTTAGAGAACTGGAAGAACATCTAAAAAGGGATTTGCAATCTTTTAATAATTTAATCTATCAAAAAGATAGTGAACATATTAATACCATTATTGGTAAATTTACAGAAATTAATACTCAGATTAATCAAGTTCAACTTACCACTAATAAAAGATTAACAGAAGAAGTAGAAAATCGATTGAAAGAATTCCAAAATAGTGTAAATAATATCAATTTGAATTATATAAATGAACAAATAAAAACTTATAATAAGGCTATTATTGATTGTATAGATCAATCGCTTAAATCTATTAATCATCAAGTTTATATTTGGAAGAAAAAAACGGCGGAAAGTTTAGAAAGTCAATTTGGTGATACCATTCAAGAATTAAAATTACAAATTCTTTCTCTGTCTAAACTACCAATCCCAGCAAATTCAAATGAGTATATGACTTTATTAGATTTCTTAAAGGAAGTATTTAGATGGAATTGGGAAAAATGGAAAATTGAATGGACAAAAGAATTCTATCAATGCGTTCAGTGTCTTCAAAAAGATTATATAAAACCCTTAGAAGATAAAGTTAATCAATTAGAAAAGCATATGCCAATAAATTAATATAAAAATAATATAAAATAAACAAAATAAAATAAAATAAATATATATATATATATTAGTAATAATAATAAAACCAAATATTAGAATAAAAATAATAATAATAATAATAATAATAATAATAATAATAATAATAATTCATTATTAATTAATTTTATACTTAATATATATAATTACTTAACAATAATAATAACAATGATACAATAATGTATTAAATTATATTATTTATATATTACTATATTAATTATATATCTATTTTTTTTTTTTTTTTTTAATTTCCATATAAATAATTTACTATTTTGTTTAAATATATATATTTTTAATTTTAAATAATTTATATAGTTTAATATTTTATTTTTATTTTTTATTATTATTATTTTTTTTTTTTTTTTTTTTTTTATTTTTTTTTTTTATTTTTTGATGAATTTATTTTGTTTATTTATTTGTTCATTTAATTATTATCATCATTATTATTTATTTATTTATCAAATTTTTTTTATTTATTTTTATTTTGTTTATCTTTGTTTTTGTATTAATTTTAATATTAATAATAATAATGATATTGATATTAAAATTTATACTATCTTGATTTTTACGCCATAAAAAAAAAAAAAAAAAAAAAAAAAAAAAAAAAAAAAAACTTAAACATCAGTCTTTAAATTATTATTAATTATTATTGATTACTATAAATGATAACGATAGCATGTAATTAATAAAATGATTATAATAATAATAATTTTTTTTTTTTTTTTTTTTTTTTTTTTTTTTTTTTAATCTATTAAATAAAATTAATATGTTATAATTATTTTTAAAAATGTATTATATATATTAAATCCTTTCAAATTTTTAATCATTAATAAACATTATTATTATATATATATATAATTTTTTTGATTGTTTGTTTACTTTATCCATTTGCTTTAATAATAAATGTTTAAATACAAGCAAATAAACAAACAAACACAGTTAGGGAAATATGTCAAAGAAGAAAAATTTCAAGGAAATTTTTACTTATCTTGCTTTTCTTGATCTTAAAAAAAGCCTATGATTCAGTTCCTATCTTTAATATTTTGATCAAACTATATAACTTAGGAATAAGAGGTAAATGTCATCTATTTTCAAGAAACCTTTATCAATCCTCTAAAGCTCGTGCTTTTTTTAATGGTAATCTCTCAGAAGAATTTTCGATTAATCGTGGTGTTAGACAAGGATGCCCTCTATCTCCTATTTTATTCAATTTGTTCATTAATGATGTACTGGATAATTGTGATAAGTATGGTGTATATTTAGAATCTTAATATTGTTGTGGTAAACTTTTTGCCGATGATATTGTTTTAGTTGCTCCATCTAAACAAGCTCTTAAGAGAATTTTGAATGAGGTTCATGAATGGGCTATTAAAAATGAAATGACTTTTGGAATTAAAAAGTGTGCTACTCTTGTTGTAAAACCGATTAACTTTGTTAATCCGATAAATTACGAAGATCCATCTTTCTTTATTGGTAGTAACAAATTACCTAAAACTGACAACTATACTTATCTTGGTATTCCTTTTGATGAATCTTTATCACTAAAGCCTATACAATCCAAATTAAACAGTAATTTAAATGTCAAGTTAAATTCGTACTTATGATTTCTTATTAATAAATCTATTCATCTCCCATTGAAGAAATATATTTTAATTTCCTTTATTCTTGGTCTTGTTTTATATTATGGTCCTCTATTTGGTTCAAATAAGAGCAGATGTTCTAAAGCTTGAATCTCGTAATTCTTATGTTAGTCTCTATGATATTACTCGTGAATTAAGAATACCTCCTCTTTCAGCTGTCTGTGCTATATCTCAATTACGCTGCTTTAGAAAATGGAAAAGCTCATCATGTATTATTAATCATCTCACTAATAATATTCCTACTATGTCACATTACTCATAGACTAAAGAATCAAGGACTTTGAGTAAGAAATTGAATGGTAAAAGAAAAAAAAAACAAGTGAAATAAAAGAAAGTTTTATTGGGTAAGAGATGTCTTCAAACCCTCAAAAGCTAAAAAAGCAATTATTTACAAGGAGAATGATTTTGGATTTATTTCAGAAATCAAAAACTTAATATTTCAATATCCTAAGTATCAATTGGGATTCTTTTGGATTTCTCGAATTAGGTGTGGCTTTAAATTTGACATTAGTATTTCCATTTAAAGAAAAATAGTTTCAGAAGATTGCTCTAAATGTTGCCCATGTTGTAGTATTAGTGTACCTAGTTTTCTTCAATGGATCTTTGCCTGTAAAGAATTGGAAAATTACAGAAATTAAATCTTTACCTTTTCTAGATGATCTCTTTTTGAAGTTTGCAATGATAATTGAACAAATATCCTTGGATGTTTCTTTAGATTCAGAAAAGGATTATGATAATAATATTTATTATATTATATTGAGTGCTCTTCTTGGTAGGCGTTCAATGTATGAAAAAAATTAAAGTTAATGATGTGGAACAAGGACAATTAGTTGACAATATTTTTAAGCAAAATTCAACTTCTTCAACTATTCCGTATTTTGTAGAGATTGCGAAGTTTCTAACAAACGTAATACCATTAATTTGTCGATCTTTTAGATTGATGATGAAATGGTATTCTGTTGAATCTATTGAATCTTCCGTTGCTAAGAGCGTCGACGTCGAAATGATAAGGCATGTATGGATTTTCACCTCCCCCCAGGTGAAAGATCTGATACAGATTCGTTTGATAACACTAATAATGAAATTATTGCTTGCAATGATGGACGTGGTGTTATCATCGATAAATGGGAAAAGTTATTAGAAACTATTGCTTCTAACGCACTTTTATAATATATAATATTTTATTTTATGTATTTTATTTTTTATTTTTTATTTTTTCATTTAAATCATGTAATTTTATTATTATTATAAATTAAATAAAGTTATTCTCTAAGTCTTAAAAAAAAAAATAATAATAAAAAAAAAATGAATGAATGATCGAATAAATAAATAAAAAAATCAAATGAGAATAGGTTAAAACTGGAAAAATCATAAAAATGTATAATAAAATAAAATTTTTTTGAAAAATACTAAAATAAAAATATATATATATATATTAAATGGATATATTAGTGGATATAATAGATTAATTAATATAATTATTAATTATCCATTATTTATTTTTAGAAGAAATTAATTTTTTTATTCTAAATAAAATTCATACATAAATAATATATTTATCTTGTTAATACAATTAATAGATTATATTTATTTAAATATATAATTTAAGATTTTTTTGTTTTATTTTATTTATTTTATAGTTAATTTATAAAAATCTTTTGAAATATAAAGATATATTTCATTATTATTTTATTATTATAATGAAAAAAAAAAAAAAAAAAATGAAGAATAATACTTTTTATTTGAATGTTTTTTTTTTTTTTTTTTTTTTTTCTACATTAACTCTAAAATTTTGTTTATTTCTTCTTTTTCAATAATATCTGAATCTTTCGTATCTCCCAAATTATCCCTATAGTCAATAATAACAGCTTTAACATCTTTCAATTTTAGTTTATTTCTATTTAATAACATTACAATTCTTTCTTTAATCTTTTATGAAGACAATAATAATAATAATAATAATAATAATAATATAATAAATTAATATATATATATATAATAAATTATATAGAATATTTATAATAATTATAATAATTTACAGGTATTTCCTTAAATATACAAAGATGTCCAATGATATGTGATATTAATTGATAAGTTAATAAACCTGAATCTAATCTTCTTAAATAAAACATATCTTCTGTTTCTTCATCTATTTCACCATATTCTTGTATTATTTCCTATAATATAATATAATATAATATAATACAAAATATTAACATAAGTTAATATCATTTATAAGTGATTTATGGATATGTGCTGAGATAAAAAATTTTTTTTTTCTTTTTTTTTTTCAATAAAATTTTGATAATTTATAATTAAAAAAAAAAAAAATTAAAAAATAAAAAATATAAATAAATAAAAAAATAATAAATAAATTAACCCCATTAAATAGAATTTTTAATAGATTTTTTTTATTTTATTTTATTTTATGACTTACTTCAGATTCTTTTTCAATCTCTTTTTCCTCTTTTTCGACTTTTTCTTTATATTGTAAATATAATTCTATTATACGAGCGATTTTTTCAAAATCATCTTCAACAAATTTAGAGACTAATCTTTCTAAATATTTCATGGTATTAACTTTTTTAAAAAGCCAACTAATAATAGATATACAATGCTCTTTTTTTTTTTTTTGTTTTTTTTGTTTTTGTTTTTGTTTTTGTTTTTGTTTTTGTTTTTGTTTTGTTTTTGTTTGTTTGTTTATATATATATTAATTTATATATAATACATTAATATAATAATATCAATATATTTATTTATTTTATTTCATTTTTATTTTTATTTTTATTTATTTTTTTTATTTTATTTTATTTTTTTTATTTTATTTTATTTTTTATTTTTATATATATTACCTATTTCTTCTGATTCTGAATATTGTTTGGAATAATGTTTTTTCATTTTTTTAACGCCTTTACCCATAAAAGCAGCAAACAATGATTTTAATCCATGAACTTCAATAAAATATTCACAGTAAATTGAAGTATCTCCAGTTAATGCATAATCTAAAACTTTTATTGCTCTCATTCTAGACATATTTTTTTCTCTTTTATAATATTAATAATATTAAAATATATATAAATATATATATATATATGTAATTATTATGAATAAAAGTTTTTATATGTAATATATATATAAATTTATATAATAACAATTATATAATTATATAATTATATATATATATATATATTGAAAATAAATAATAATAATAATAATAATAATAAAATAAGTTTATTATTTTATAGAGATATAAAATTACTTTATCATTAAAAGCATAAGTTCTATTCCTTCATCTTTTAAGAAGGATTCTTTAACTTTATTTTCAATTAAAGCAGAACATAAAGCATCAAAAAAGTTTTCCATCATTTCAATTTCTTCATTATCTTCTGGATCTCTTCTTTTATATACCTTTAAATTATTAAAAATAATAATAAAAAAAAAAAAAAAAAAAAAAAAAAAAAAAAAAAAAAAAACAGAAAAGTAATAATAAATAATGATATGATGAAGAAGTTAATATAAATATAAATGAAATAAATATATATATGTAAATATAATAATAAAGGTAATGATAATAATTTTAAAACTTACAGATAATGATTTTAATAAGCAAATAACACCATTTAATTCACAGAATTTTATTCTATTAGCTATTTTATTAAATTAATTAAATTTAAATTTAATTTATTAGTAAAATAATGATAATAGAATTATTAATAATAATATTAGTATGATTAATCGATTTTAAATATTTAAAAATATCTAAAAAATAATTTGTTCAAATAAATATTTCTAATAATTATGAATAATTTTTTTTTATTTATTTAAAATTACCTGAACTATTTTGTAATAAAATAGCTAATATTTCGCTACAATATTGCTTATTTGAATCAAATTCTTTTTGTGATATTCTATCAATAATCCATTTTAATATTTCTGTTTTTTCTACTAGTACTTCTGCTAATTTTGGTTCAATCGATATAAAGTTTTCAAAGATACCTTTTTTATTTATTTAATTTTTATAAAAATTAGAGAAACAAATAATAGTAGCAAAAAAAGAAAAAATAAATAAAAAATAAAAAATAAAAAAATTCATGAAAATGAATAAATAAAATAAGAATATAATTTATTTCAATTTTTATTTTTTATTTTTTATTTTTTATTTTTTTTTAAAATATATATATTTACATATTATAACTTACTTAATGTGTTAAATACACCTTGTCTATCTTCATCCTGACTTTCTTTTAATCTATTTAAATTTGCAACTAATAATTCAAAAGCTTGTTTATCAACCTTTATAATAATTAATAATAATAATATATTATTTATAATTATTTAATATTATAGTTAATTAAAAATATTAAAAATTATAATAATAATAATAATAATAATAATTTAATAATTTAATAATTTAATTTAAATATTAAATAATTAATTGTTTCAAATTGATTTTTATCATTATAGTTATTAATTTTTTTTTTTTTTTTTTTACCATATCATTAACCAATGCTTTTAATCCGGCTTCTCCCTCTTCATCAATTTCACCTAAAACATCTTCATCAGTTAATTCATTAATAAGATCAATGCAAGCGATAGAAATATCAGTATTTTCATGAGTTAATAAAGATAGAATAGATTTTACAGTTTCTAATTCAACTAATTTTGGATAAAATTGTGGGGTAGTACTAGCAGACATCATACGTTTTATCTCTTCGTCAAGATCTGCTTCTGAATCCATAAACCTTTAAATATATGTATATTATAATTTAATATTATCATAATTATTATTATTATTATTATTATTATTATTATTATTATTATTATTATTATTATTATTATTATTATTATTAATTATTAATTATTAATTATTGTTGTATAATTATTTATTACTAAAAATTAAAAATATGAATTTCAATAATTTGAATTGAAATTTAATTTATTTAATATATATACATAGTATAAATTAATTTTGGAAAAAAAAAAAAAAAAAAAAAAAAAAAAAAAAAAAAAAAAAAAAAAAAAAAAAAAAATATATATATATATATATATATATAATTATTTAAAATTTAATTACTTAAAATCTTAACTTACTTTAATGGGTCATCTGCATATTTCATTCTTAATTGTTGATTCTTTGATAGTACTTTTTCAAATTTTAAAATCATTTTTTTAAATGAATTAATATCAATTGTATTTGGTTCCTTTTAGTTAGTGGAGACCATTTTCAAATGAATATACAATATTGGATAGAAATAAAAAAAAATACTATTAATTAATATAAAATAAAATTATTTTTTTTACTTTTTTTTAAAAAAATAAAAAAATAAAAAAATAAAAAATAAATAAATATAGATTTAAAAATTAATTTAATTTTTAACGAAATTATATATATATATATATATATATACATCTTCAACTTGATCGATAATTTCATAAATTTGACGTTGCTGGTCTGTTAAACCATCAGCATAAAATGTTTCATTTTCCTCTTCGTCCTCTATCGAAGTCTTCTTCTTTTTACTTGCTGGTCCCCCAATTTCAAAATCCTCTAGTGAACCAGAATCATGATGAAAATGTTTTAAAATTTTTGAATCTGATAAAGTTCCCTATTATTATTATTATTATTATTATTATTATTATTATTATTATTATTATTATTATTATTATTATTATTATTATATTTAATTTATTGATATTTATAAAAGAATATAAATTAATTTCAGTTAAATCATATTGAACATTCAAAATGATAATGAAATTTGAAATTTAAATATATAGAAATAATAATTTACATATAATTAAAATATATTATTTTATAATATAGATATATAAAATTTAATTTTTTTTTTAAAAAAAATCTTTTTTTTTCAATTTAATTTTTTTTTAAAAAATAATAATAATAAAAAAAAAAAAAAAAATTACAAGTTTTCTTTTACTTATTGAGGAATTTCCTGTGGTCTGTATATAAAATATTATTTAAATATAAAAATTAAATAAAGTCATTTTGTTTTTTAATAATGTTTAAAATATATTATTATTTTTCATTTTTGTAACTATTAATTAATATAAATTATTTATTTATTTATTTATTTTATAATACCTTAAACAAGCTATTAATATCCATTTTATAAAATGAAATTCTTTTTTTTTTAAAAAAAATATATATATATATATAATATTTAAATAAATAATATAAAGATAAAAAAAGAAAAAAGAAAAATAATAAAAAATTTTTTAATATTTTTAATATATATTTTTATTATAAAATACTAAGTAATATATATTTTAATATATATTATTTTATATATATAATATATATTTTAATCTATAAAAAAAAATAAATACAATATTGACAATTATTAATAAATTTGAAAATACAGAAAATATATAATTTTGTTAATTAAAAATAAATAATTATTATTGTTATTGTTATTATTATTACTATTATTATTATTATTATTATTATTATTATTATTATTATTATTATTATTATTATTATTATTATTATTATTATTATTATTATTACGATTATTATATTAGCAAAAAAAAAAATAAAAAATAAAATTGTATTAATTAAAAATTATTAAAAAAAATTTTTTCTTTTTTTTTAAATGTATATTCCATCTAAGAATGTAATATCAAAATATATAATATATAAATATGTAGCTTAGCAATAAAGTGTTATATTGAAAAAAAGAATAATTAATAATAATTAATTTTAAAAGTTTTTTTTTTATAATTTATTTTTTAAATATAATTTTTAATAATTTTAAAGGTCTTTTTCTCTTCTTTTTTTATTTTAATATATTATATGCAAAAACATATATATATCATTTATATTTTATATTCAACAACATGTTCAATTTTTATTAATATTATTATCATTAATGTTAAATTTCATTTTTGTAAAAAATTGTACGAATATTTTAATAAATATAATATAAATATTAATTATATGGTTGATTATATATCTATTCTTTTTTATACATTATTAGTATTATTACTAATTATTTATCTCATTTTATTATTATTATTTTTTTTTTTCTTTAAATATATATCTATTAATTTAATTTAAATATTTAAGATTAGTGTATATTATTTTATTAAATTAAATTATTTTTAATCGTATTAAAAATTTTGTTTTATTATATCAATAAAAATTAATACCAATAACAATAAGATACTTATAATAATGTTAATAATATTAATAATATTCTAAATAGATTTTTTTAATCAAAAATTTTATATAAGTAATACTTTTATTTATTAATTTATTTATTTATTCATTTATTTAGATAATTCTTGGTATTTGCTGTTGTGATGGCGGTGGGTTATAGTTAGGATTTTTATATGATGGTGGCATATTTTTTGGTGGTAAACCTCTTGATAAAGGTGGTTGATGTGGATAGGGCGGTTGGGATATAGGGTGTTGTTGAGATGTTGGTGGTATTGGTTGTGATAGTTTATTCTGAGATTGAAATTGTTGCGATGGGACTGGATATGGTTGAGTAGGTAGTGGTATATTTTTTACGGTATAGTTAATATAAGGATCAGATATTTTTTGTGACAACTCCCATCTTAAATATTCCTTATAGCAACGAACACAAGATGGGAAAACTTTGGTTTGTTTAGAACTATACATATCTAATTGTTTAAAAAAGGATGTATACACAGCTTGTAGTGTACTCTGAACTACTGGATATAATGAAACATTCCATAACGGTGAATTACGAGTTTCTCTGACAACAATAATATTGTCATGTTGTTCAATTGGCCAAGCTGTGATATTATCATCCAAAATTAATGGAAGGGAATTTCCTGTTCCTGGTTGATTACAATTTTCTTTTCTTGTTACACAAAATGAAAATAATGATCCTAAATCTTTAGCAGGTCTTTGTGGATTAACTGAACGTAGTATGGATTCATATTCATATCTTGCACTATAAATTGTACCTTTAATTCTTGTACGATTTGGATCTAGAATTTGAAGTACCTTTAATAATTAATAACAATGTTTAATGTTTTGTTAATTAATAAATATGTATAAATATATAATTAATATAAAATATACAAATCTTATATGTATCATTTACCATTTCTAAATAGTTTTGATCACCGATAGTACATATACTAAATGTTTATATAAAACATATAAATAATATAAATATATATATATATTAATAAATAAATTAAAATATCAAAACATATAAATTTTAAATAAAATATATAATTGTAAAATGAAATAAAATAATAATAATAATAAAAAAAAAGTATTATATAAATCAATTTATATTTTAATAATATTATTAAAAATTAATAAATAATTATATATATATATATATATAATTATTATAATTTAAATATATTTACCTGATCTCAAAATACCTTTTAAATTAATAAATATCATAATTAAAAATTAATAAATATTAATATATATAATTTGTATTCTCAAAGAATAAAATATATTAAAAAATATTAACTAATTATAAAGAAAATTGTGAATTTTTTTACCTTTGAGCCCAATCTAAAAATTCGTGAACCTTTTCTACTAAAACAATTTTTCTTCCATCTCTCAGAGTTTTTACTCTATGAGGAGTTTTTTCTTTTTTAATTTAATAAAAAATAATTCAATAATAATTATATATATAATTATTGATTATTATTTAAGTTTATTATTAATTACATATATAAATATTTAATAATTAAAGAATATATAAATAAATTTTATTTTATTTTATATAAATGTATATATTTGATTTAAAAAATAAATAAATAAATAAAATAAAATTATAATTTTCAAAAAAAAAAAAATAAAATAAAATAAAATATAATATAATATAATATATAATATAATATATATAATATAATATAATATAATAAAATAAAATAAAATAAATAGTAGAATATAAATATAAGTACAGATTTAATAAAATAAAATAAAATAAAATAAAATAAATAGTAGAAATATGAATATAAAGTACAGATTTAATAAAATAAAATAAAATAAAATAAAATAAATAGTAGAATATAAATATAAGTACAGATTAAATAAAATAAAATAAATAGTAGAATATAAATATAAGTACAGATTAAATAAAATAAAATAAATAGTAGAATATAAATATAAGTACAGATTAAATAAAATAAAATAAAATAAATAGTAGAAATATAAATATAAAGTACAGATTGAATAAAATAAAATAAAATAAAATAAAATAAAATAAAATAAAATAAAATAAAATAAAATAAAATAAAATAAAATAAAATAAATAAATAAATAATAAATTAATAAATAAAACTTACTTATATATTCTGCTATTTCAGGATCTGGTAAATATCTTACAAGGGTATCATCTAAATCTAAAACTAAAGGTAATTTTCTTCTTTCCATTAAATCATCAACTTTTTCTGCTACTTTTCTATACAAATGATCTATTATTTTATATATTAATATATTTCAATAAATTATGAGAAAAATAATAATAATAATATAATAAAAATGATAAATGATAATATAAATAATAAAATAAATATAATTATATATATATATATATATATATATATATTTACCAGGTTTGCATATATATCCAAAAATTAAGCTATGTAATTAAATATTATATTATATTATATTAATTATTAGTTATTATTTGGTATATATAATAATAATATAAACAATATTTAAAATTCTATATATAATTACTTTTCTTTTACAGTCTATTAAAAAAAAAATTAAAATAAAAAAAAAAATAAAATAAAATAAAAAAAGAATAAAATTAATATATGAGCAATAATAAAATTATATAAATTATATAAATTAAATTATATAATTATATGTATTGTTTACTTACGGGTTTCAAATGTAATTCCCATGTTGTTTCACTATTTTTTTCTTTTATATTTGATATTACAACACTCTATTTTTTAAATTATTATTGTTATTATAATTTATTAATTATCTACTTTCCTATATTACTACGTATTATACTTATAATAATAATTTAGAAAATATATATATTAATTACTTTTTTCATTCTCGCACATTCAGCAAAAAATACATCCTGCATTGGTGGTTCTGGATAATTAAATATAAATGGATGATGATAATTTGCACATTCTTTTACTATATTATAATATGAACTAATATAATATATATGTATCATAAATTTAATTTAATAAAATAATACATTTATTATGAACATATAATATCGAAATTTTTATGCAATAAAAACTATTTTTTAAAATAAAATATATATGTATTATTTTAATTACAAATTAATCATTTATATAATATTTATTTATAATAATTACCGAGAAAGTGTACAGTCCACTTTAAATTTATCTTGTAATACAAAGCAATAATCCAAAGGTAATGAAGTTGGAAAAAAATGTTCCAATGGTAACGCTATTTCTTCATTATCAGGTGTAACAAAAATTGGTTTCCATGATTGTAATTGTGTAACTGGAGAATTTCTATTAATAATTATTTCATTTATTTCATTATTAGGTGGTGTAAGTGATAAAAATGAATAAAGTCCTGCATGAAAGGCTTGTACTATAGGCGAATTTGTGTTATTATTATTTCTCTGGTTATTTAAATAATTCTGCATACTATAATATTTTATACACTTAAATAATAATTACTTATATATAAATATAAACTACTGAGAGTTCTAATATGAAATTTCTTATAATATCTTATTTTATTATATTTATAAAAATATTTATAACTAGTTATATTAAAATAATTGACGTTAAAACAAATTATTTAATTAATTAATTAATTAATTAATAAATTAATTAATATATATAAATTCCATTTAAATTTATTAATGAGGATAAACTTTTGTTTTAAATGAAAAATAAATTTCTGTTATATTAATATTATTATTTCATTTAAAAAGAGTAATAATTTGTTTTATTTATTCAAGCAATTATCTTCAATAAATAAATATTTTAATTATTATATTTTAATGAAGTTTATTAAACTAACATAGGAATTATATATTTATATAATGCTTTATTATATAAATATATTATATTGACAATTCCCTTAAACTATGTTTCTTTAACTACTACTAATTTTCCAAATATCTGTTTTATAATAAAAATTTTTTATAAAAAAAGTTGTTTTTTTTAAAAAAATTAATATATACATTTTTTCTCCTTTTATACTAAAAAAATTTTTATTAAAATTTTATTAATATTTAAATTTAATATAAATTTACATCTTAAAAAATGATAAATATTAATATAACTATTAAAATCTATGATGAAATAAATGAAATAATCAATATATTAAATAATATATTTACTATATATATGTTTTATTTAATTTTATTTTATATAATAATAAAATTAAATGTATAATATATTTCATGAATTGTATACATATAAAATAATATGTAATATAGTATTATCAATATAATTTATGTTTTAAATAATCTATTATATATAATTATATTTTTTATAATTTTTTATATTTTTTTCTGTATTACTAAAACTTTTATTATATACAAATATATATTAATTTTACCATTAACGAAATAAATTCTGTATAAACCGAAAAATATATATATTATTTATTTATTTGTTTATTTGTTTGTTCATTTATTTATTTATTTATTTACCTATTTATTTATTTATTCATTTATTTATTTATTTATTTACCTATTTATTTATTTATTCATTTATTAATTAATTAATTAATTTATTTATTTATTTATTTATTTATTTATTTATTTATTTATTTATTTATTTATTTATTTATTTATTTATTTATTTATTTATTTATTATTTAAACTTTCCCAATACCAAATATATATAAATATAAAAAGAATATTACTTTTAAAGTTGATCCATTATTTTATTAATTGAAATAGTAAAATTTTTTTATCCAATAAAATAATAATAATTGATTTTACTAAATTAATATTTTTTAAAAAAATTTTTTTTTATTTCACAGATAAATAATATTTATAAATATATTTTAATCGTATATATTCACATTTAAGATGGATTATCAAAATAGAGCAGGATCAAAACCAGGTAGTGCTGGTGTTGCTGGAAGCAGTGAAACTAATGTTAATAGGCGTGAAAGACAAAGAAAATTGGCTTTAGAAGTAATCGATCTTGCCAAAGATCCATATGTAAGATTTTAAATAGAAATTTTAAATATAAAAAAATAAATATGAATAATTACATAATTTGTAAATTTTTATAAATACTATTAATATTAATGTTAATATTGTACTTTTTTTTTTTCTCATTTTACTTTAATGAATTATATATATTTATTATTTATATAATAACATTTTGTATTTAAATGACATTTTAAATTTGATATATTTTATTATATTTAATTTTTTGATTTCATCAATCTTTAATCATAAAATCAAATATTAATTAAATTATAATACTAATAAAATAATTTATGGCAAATTTTTAAATTGAAATTGGAAAAATAAAATAAAATAATTGAATGATGTTAGTTTATGAAAAACCATCTTGGTTCATACGAATGTAAGTTGTGTTTAACTCTTCACAATAATGAAGGTAGTTATTTGGCACATACTCAAGGTAAAAAGCACCAAACTAATTTAGCAAGACGTGCTGCTAGAGATGCTCAAGAAAATAATCAAAATCAAAATTTACCACTTCAAAATAGTCTTGCCAATAAAATTAAAATTAAAAAAATTGCTGTTAAAATTGGTAGACCTGGTTATAAAGTTACAAAAGTAAGAGATCCAATTACAAAACAATTAGGTCTTCTTTTTCAAATTCAATATCCAGAAATTGCAGAAAATGTTATACCACGTTATCGTTTCATGTCAGCGTATGAACAACATGTTGAAGCCCCCAACAAACAACATCAATATTTATTATTTGCCGCAGAACCTTATGAAACTATAGCATTTAAAGTTCAAAGTAAAGAAATTGATAAATTAGAAGGTAAATTTTGGACTCATTGGGATACAGATTCAAAACAATATTCACTACAGTTTTTATTTAAAGCTGATAGACCAATTATTCAACATAATAATTTCAATATTCCAAATCCATTAAATCCATACGCTAGTGGAGCTCAGAAATAGTTATAAAATTTATTGAAAAAATAATAATAATAATAATAATAATAATAATAATCTATATCCATTGAAATTATATAATACAAAATCAAATTATTTTTATTTATATTAATTAATATTAAACATCTTTAAATATATATACAAAAACTTTTCAAATAACAAATATTATTAAATAAAATATTTATACATATTTATATAAAAAAAAATAATATTAAAAAAATAAATAAAATTTTAAAATACATTTATAGATTTTTAATAAAACACAATGTATATATTAAATTTCAAGCATAGTTTTTATAATAAAAAAAAAAAGAAAAGAATTTCAAAAACAAAAATTTTTTTTCTCAGTATTTTTATTTTTATATTATTACTATTTTTTTATATATTTATTATTAATTTTTTTTTTCCTGTATTTTCAAAGTTTTGAAGTTTCATTGTTTTTGTTATTTTTTATTTTCTTTATCTTCTATATGTTTGTTATATGATTTTTATATTTTTTATTTTCCTTATTTTCTATATGTTTGTTTATGATTTTTATAATTTTACTATTATTTTACATATATTTTTAAATTCTTATTATTGCTATTTTTATTTTTTATTTTATTTGATTATTTTAGTACTTTTATTTCTATTTCTATTTCTATTTCTATTTTTTTATTTATTTATTTATTTATTTATTTATTTATTTATTATTATAATTGTTATTATTATTATTATTATTATTATTATTATTATTATGATTTTTTAATTTTTTGATTTTTTTGATTTTTTTTTTTTTTTTTTTTTTATTATTATTAATAAATATTTATATTTTATAATCTAAAAATAAAGAGAATTTAATTGATTCCTGGAATATAGACCTTAGCTGTTTTTCTATATTCAATGTATTCATTACCAAAGAAATCAACTAAAGTATTTTCCTCATAAGTAAGATTCATGAAAAAAGAATAACAAATAATAAAAATAATCGTTATAAATAATAATGAAAATAATAAGTTAAAGAGATAATTAATTATATATTATAATTATAGACAGATTACAATATTAATATATTAATTATATATAAAACATTAAATTTAATATCTATTTTTTATTTCAAAAGGATATCTTATTCTTTCTTTAAAGAATCTGAAAAGAACAACAGCATATCCAATAAGAGAAATTGGATTCATTAATAATAATTGAGTACCAATACCCCAATAGAAAAATCCAGTATAAGAAGGATGTCTTAAGTACCTTTTGTAAACAATAATAAATATCATATAAATATTTTATTATTTATATTTAATTAGTTTAATTAGTTTTTTTTTTTTTTTTTTTTTTTTTTTTTTTTTTTTTTTTTTTTTTTTTTTTGTGATAATAATTTTATTATAATTTATTGAAAGCATTATTTATAGTTATTATTTATTTAATTTCATACTTGTAAATTCCGTTCTTAACCAATACATGTTGTGGACGCTTAAATTCTTCAATGACATGAGAAAAATTAGATTTACAAGTAAACATAGCACATGATCTCATAAATTGTCCAACAATAACTAATAATACTCCTACATTAAAAATAATTATAGAAATATATTATCATTTATTATTATTATTATTATTAGTATTTGTATTAGTTTATTTTATTCTTATAATAAATTTATTAAAGAACATTTTATTTAATTTATTACCTATAATTGAAATAATATTAAATCCTTTCCAACTTGCATTTCTAAATATTAATCTTTCTATCCAATATTCAGTCATACCTATACCCATAGCTAAATGATAAGCATCGCTATGATTTAATAAATAAGCTATTTGATTCAATTACAATTAATAATTATTATTTGATTTATATTATATAATAAGAAATTATTTTTTTTTTTTTAATTTATACAAAAAACATTTAAATATATTATTTAATATTTTTTAAAGAATATTTAAGAAATATAATTACATACAATCAATAGAACATACTTCTCTTTTGAAAGTTGCTGTTGATATAAATTCCATATTATGGTATAAAGAAAGAAACGCAAGGAAGCAAAAGAAATTTCCGTACTTCAAATTAAATTGAAGAATAAAACTTATTCCACCAACAATACCTAAAATGTATGATATGATAGCTACATTTTGTGGATTAAGAGAACCTTCCATAATTCTGTTTTCATAGCAATATTTAATTACTTCCTTTTTAATGGTTTTGAAATCCAACTTATTAACTTTTTTTTCTTCTTTTTTTTCTTCTGGTTTTGAAGTTGTATTTTCCATTTTATAACAAATATTATTTTTTTACAATAAGAATTTTTATAAACAATATTACTTTTTATTATTATTATTATTATTATTATTATAATTATTTATTTATTTATTTATTTATTTATTTATTATTTATTATGTTATTTTATTAAGAAAAATAAATATAAAAAAAAAACATATATATATATATATATATATATATATAATAAATTTTAATTCATTGGGTCAATTTTTTATTATATAAAATTTTATCTACGGATAATTTTAATTTTATTTATTTATTTATTTATTTATTTATTTATTTATTTATTTATTTATTTATTTATTTATTTATTTATTTATTTATTTATTTATTTATTTATTTATTTATTTATTTATTTATTTATTTATTTATTGTAGTTTATTTTTTAAACTGAAATAGTTTGTATTTCTTCTTCCATTAACTTTGTTATAATTATTCATTATTCATATCTTGTATTACAATTTAAGGAATAAATACTATTATATATATTAAATATATTTATATAAAAAATATTAATATGATAAAATTTGTTTAGTATAATTTAATATAATTTGAAATTATAATATCAGTTGGTATCAAACTCATAAATATTTTTATTAAATAATTTTTTTTTTTTTTTTAGGTTAGGAATAAACTTTAATAATATTTCTTAAAAAATATATATGAACATAGAAATACATGAAATTTTTTATATTAATATTAAAAATACTATGTTATAAATTTCTAGGACTAAACGGTCTTTAACTTTCCCATTCATAGATGATAACTTCATACGGATATAAATTATCCGTATGAAGTGAAACACAATATCCAACAAAAGGAAAATTTTTGTATATCACGTGATAATACATAAGTACTAACAGTATAATGTGATATTCTTTATGTTGTAGCTGGTTTAATAAGTGTATTTGAGTTATTAATAATTTTTATTAATATTTTATTATTTTTATAATTATAATACTATTTCTATTAAAGAAAAACAAGAATTAATATTAATTATACTGTAAATATTAATAATAATATTATTATAAATAAATATATATATATATATATAATATATATATATAATAATATAAATTATTATATATATATATATAATAAGATATAAATTTAATATCTGAATATACAAATATTCAAATATACAAATATGTTGCTACACATATTTGTTTTATATCAAGTATCTTTTAGTACAATATTTTACATACATTATAAATTAAATTTATATATATATAACACTATAATACATTTTTTTCATTTAAAAAAATTTTTTTTTTGAAATTTTATTTAAATTTTTTATTTTAAAATTTTTGGTAATTACAATATAATTTTATTGTGGTGCATTTCAAAAAATTTCATTTCGGAAAGTTTCATTTCGGAAAATTTACATAAAAAGTTTCATTTCGCAAAGTTTTTTTAAAAAGTTAATAAATAAATAAATTAATAATAAAACAAATAAATAAAATATATAATTTAAATAAATAACTAAATAAATAAAAATAAATAAATAAAACTATAATAAATAAATAAATTTAAAATTAAATTTTTTAAAAAAAAGAAAAATATATATATACATATATAATTAATATACATTATAAAATAATAAATATTCATTAGAATTAAAGCTTTAAAAAAATAAAATATTTTATCATACATTTTAAATGTTCTATAATATATAATTAATAATAATTTTATATATATATAAAAATAAGTATTAATAATTTAAAAGATGTAAAGGATAATAATTTAAAATATAACTATTAAAATTAAAAATAATTAAAAAAATAATTATTCAAAAGATTAAAAAATAATATCTAAATAATTTAATTGATCATTTTACCCCTTTTAAGTCCTTGCGCAGTATTTTAAAAAATCTTAAATTACTAATAAAATTTTTTAATAAAAGAAATATTTATAAATAATCCATTAAAAAAAAAAAAAAAAAGATGAGGACATCATAAAAAAAGGGAGTTAAAAGTAACACAAAGTTAGGATGATTTTAGGTGGTATCTATTTTTTTATATTTTATATTTTATATTTTATAATTTTTTTTTTTTTTTATTTTTTTTTTTATTTTATATTCTATATTTTTATATTTTATATATTTATATTTTATATTTTTATTTTTTATTTTATTTTTTTTTATATTTTATATTTCATATTTCATATTTTATATTTTACATTTTATATTTTTATTTTATTTTTTTTTTTTATTTTATATTTTTATATTTTTTATTTTATATTTTATATTTTATATTTTTTATTTTTTTTTTTTTTATTTTTTATTTTATATTTTATATTATATATATATATTTTTATTTTATATTTTATATTTTTTATTTTATATTTTATATTTTTTATTTTATATTTTATATTTTTATATTTTTTATTTTATATTTTATTTATTTTTATTTTATATTTTTATATTTTTTATTTTTTATTTTATATTTTTTTTTTATTTTATATTTTATATTTTATATTTTATATTTTTTTTATTTTTTATTTTATATTTTATATTTTTTTTTTATTTTTTTTTTTTTATTTTATATTTTATATTTTATATTTTTTTTTATTTTTTTTTATTTTTTTTTTATTTTTTATTTTTTAATTTTTATTTTTTTATTTTATATTATATATATATATATATTTATTTTATATTTTATATTTTATTTTTTATTTTATTTTTTTTTTTATTTTTTATTTTATATTTTTTTTTTTATATATTTTTTTTTTATTGTATATTTTTATATTTTTTATTTTTTATTATTTTTATTTTTATATTTATTTATTTATTTTATTATTTATTTATCTATTTATTAAAATTTTGCGAAATGAAACTTTTCCGAAATGAAACTTTTGCGAAATGACAAACACTCAATTTTATTTTAAAAGAAAAAAATAAAAATATATATATATTAGTATTAATTTTTCTTTTCTATTATAAGTTTTAAAAAAAAATTAAAAGATAAAAAAAATTAATAAATAAAAATAAATAAAATATTGAATTTAAAAAAAAAAAAAATCTTTTATTTTTTTTTTTATAGCTTCAATTATTACGAACTTTTATCCTTATTTATTTATTCTTTTATGAAATACATGAATACTTTAAATTTTAATAAAAAATAAAAAATCACAGAATTAATAAAATAAATAAATATTATTTGTCCAATTTGAACATAATAATAATTGAAATAGTAATGTGAAATAAAAAGTAATAATCAAAAATAAGTGTATAAATAAATTCAGAAAAAGTTCATATACAACGAACCTCACCTCCTTATGGATTAAGGTTTGAATTAACTATCTGAAAGAAATTATGGTCTTCTCCTTCAGAGGCATTGGCCCTGCTATCCTGTTTTACTGCTTTTTCAGCGTTGACACTCCAAAATTCTTTTAATAATTATTATTATTTGTATTTATTTATTTATTTATTTATTTATTTATTTATTTATTTATTTATTTATTTATTTATTTATTTATTTATTTATTTATTATTCTTATTTCATTATTTTTATTTTTTTTTTAAGTTTAGTTATATTATTTAAATTGTTTTTATTTAACAAAGAGTGTTTTGGGTATTAATACCATACCATTCCCCGTTTTCATCATCTCATTGACCATTATAATATTCAACATTTCTACAGGTGTTTGTACTACAACTAATTATTTTACTTATCAAAATAATTTATTCAATTATATTGTTCATAATTCATTATATAATATGATTTTTTTTTTTTTTTTTTTTTTTTTTAGACTTATGATTTAAATGAAAAATAAAAAAAATAAAATACATGAAATGAAATATTATATATTATATAAATATAAATGATTTAAATGAAAAAAAAAAAAAATAAAATACATGAAATGAAATATTATATATTATATAAATATAAAAGTGTGTTAGAATCAATCGATGATAACACCGAATCAATTATTGAGAGTAATAATTTCAGTATTAGTGTAATAAACCGAATCAGTATCAGATCTTTCACCAGTAGGTTAAAATTCATGCCTTATCATTTCGACGTCGACGCTCTTAGCAACGGTAGATTCAATAGATTCAACGGAATACCATCATCATCAATCTAAAAGATCGACAGATTAAGGGTATTACGTTTGTTAGAAACTCCGCAATCCCCACAAAATACATAACATTCGATGAAGTTGAACTTTGTTTAAAAATATTGTCAACTAATTGTCTTTGTTCCACATCATTAAGTTTAGTTTTTTTTATATATTGAACACCAGCCAAGAAGAGCACTTAATATAAAATAATAAATATTATTATCATTATCCTTTTCTGAATCTAAAAAAGCATTCAAGGATTTTTGTTCAATTATCATTGCAAACTTCAAAAAGGGATCATCTAGAAAAGGTAAAGATTTATTTCTGTAATTTTCCAATTCTTTACAGGCAAAGATCTTCGTAATTTATTGGTTTAACAAAGTTAATCGGCTTTACAACAAAAGTAGCACACTTATTAATTCCAAAAATCATTTCTTTTCTAATAGCCTATTCATGAATATTATTCAAAATATCTTAAGAGCTTGTTTAGGTAGAGCAACTAAAACAATATCATCAGCAAAAAATCCACCAAAACAATATTGAGAATGGAATATGATATTTTGAATATTTAATCAGATTATTTAATATTGATTAATAATAAATATTGATATTTGTTAATTTTCTACAAAAACTCAATTAAATTTTTAAGTTAAATAAAAAAAAGAAAAAATAAAATAAAATAATTTTATTTTCACAAATTTATTAATATATTCAAATCTTTCTAAAAAGATTTTTTTTTAGAATCGAAAAATATACGAATTTTCATTTAATATATTATTACTAATTAAATATATGTGTATATATCATTTAATAAATTCTATTTTATAAAGTATAACAAAATAAAAATATCTACTCAATATAATAAAATATAATTTGTTAACCTTATTAAAAAATAAAACACATTTCTTTTGATTTTTCTTTAAATAAATAAATAAATAAACAATTAAATAAATTTTTCTTTGAATTTAATATTAATTTATTAAAATTATATTATAAAATTTTAATAATACATTTTTCTATATCTATTAAATAATTTAATATAAAAAAAAATAATTGCTATGCAAAATAATTTTGGTAATAAGTAGTATTATACTATGGTAAATAAAATATAAATAAATAAAACAGCTTATTCATCAGTAACACAACCTTCAGAGGCAGTTTTGACTAATTTAATATATTTGTTTAAGCATCCTCTAGTAACTTTAAATGGTGGTTGTTTCCAGGCAGCACGACGTTTAGCAAATTCTTCATCAGAAACGTGAGCTTCAATAGTTCTCTTAGTGGCGTCAATAGTAATCTTATCACCATCCTTAATTAAAGCAATTGGACCACCAACTTGAGCTTCTGGGGTAATATGACCAATAATGAATCCGTGGGAACCACCAGAGAAACGACCATCAGTTAATAATGCAACATCCTTACCAAGACCAGCACCCATAATAGCACTAGTTGGAGTAAGCATTTCTGGCATACCTGGACCACCCTTTGGACCTTCGTAACGAATAATGATAACTTGTCCCTTCTTGATTTCCTTTCTTTCTAATGCAGCTAACATATCTTCTTCACAATCGAAGCACTTAGCAACACCTTCGAAGAATAAACCTTGCTTACCAGTAATCTTGGCAACACCACCTTCTGGAGCAACATTTCCCTTCATAATAGTAATGTGACCAGACTTCTTGATTGGATTAGAGAGTGGACGAATGATATCTTGAGTTTCGAAATCAATTGGTGCAACATCCTTAAGATTTTCTGCTAAAGTCTTACCAGTAACAGTCATACAATCACCGTGAAGAAGACCTTCATTTAATAAGTACTTTTGAATAGCTGGGAGACCGCCAATAAGTTGAAGATCTTCCATAACGTATTTACCACTTGGCTTAAGATCAGCAAGCATTGGAGTACGGTTACTAATTTCTTGGAAATCATCAATAGTAAGTTTAACACCACATGCACGAGCGATAGCGAGTAAATGAAGAACAGCATTGGTAGAACCACCAAGAATCATAGTAATAACAATAGCATTTTCAAATGCCTTTCTGGTCATAATATCAAGTGGCTTAATATCTTTTTCCATTAAATTCTTAATAGCAGCAGCAGCATTGACACATTCTAATTCCTTTAATGGGTCTTCAGCTGGAGTAGAAGCACTGTATGGAAGAGACATACCCATAGTTTCAATAATGGAAGCCATAGTATTAGCAGTGTACATGCCACCACATGCACCAGCACCTGGACAAGAGTTATTAATAATTTCCTTTCTTTCTTCATCGGTAATTTCACCTGCAAGGTATTGACCGTAACATTGGAAAGCAGATACAACATCTAACTTTTCACCCTTCTTACCGTGACCTGGCTTAATAGTACCACCATAAATAATAATGGTTGGACGATTAAGACGAGCAGCAGCAATTAAACAACCTGGCATATTCTTATCACAACCTGGTAAAGAAATATTAGCATCATACCATTGAGAACTCATAATCTATTCATATTATTAATTTTTCATATATTTTATTATTTAAATAAATATTTAATATTCTTTTTGTTTTGATTTTTATCAGTTAATAACAAAATTTTATATTATTTAACAATATATACGGTTTCAATAGAATCAGCAATAACTTCTCTGGATTGAAGAGAATAAGACATACCATCAGTACCCATACTCATACCATCAGAAACACCAATCATATTGAAACGCATACCATTCATATGTTGATTTTGGACAGCTTTCTTGACAAGCTGACCAAGATCATGTAAGTGCATGTTACATGGATTACCATCATACCATCTATTATAAAATATTTATTTAATATTAAATTATTCCAAATATATATATAATTTTCAATTAATATTTTATATAAATTTATCACTACTTACACACTACCAATACCAATTTGTGGCTTAGATAAATCTTCTGGCTTAATACCAGTACCAATAACTAATTTATATTTTTTAAATAAAATATATAAAAATATTTTACATTTTATTATTATTATTTATTTATTATATTAATAATATATTTTTCATTAATTTTATTTTTACTATAATTCTTTTATTTTCTTTAACACTCACGCATGGCTTGAGATGCACCACGAGCCTTGGCTTCAGTAATAACACTAGAGTACTTATTGAGCTTTTTAGTACTTTCAAATCTATCATTATTTAAACATTTACATAAGAAAAAAATTCAATTTAATTTCTATAATGATTTACTTATATCTTTCAAATAAAACTAGCAATGACTTTTTACATATCATTTTTAAAATATTTCACATAAATTTAACTTTAAATACCTCTTAGCACTAAAAAGTGCTGGAGTAAGTTTTAATATACTTCTTTTAGCAACTAAGTTAGCTAAACTCATTTTAATATGAAATTATGGATATTAAAATTGAAGTAGAAAAAAAATTTTTATAATCCTTTTTTTCCACTTATATAACTAAAAAAGTCGACTATAGAATATTAATAAATTATTATTAATATAATATATATTATAATATATTATAAATATTAAAAATTATATCAATTAAATTAATTAATCCAATCGTTAATGAGTATAATTTATATCTTTTATAAAATTTTATTGGATCTATTTGAAATTTTGAAATATTAAATTTAATATAATAAATAAAGGTTATTTAATTAAATCACTGATTATATATAAAGTGCACAATCAATGATGTAAACCCCACACATTCCATCTAAATGTATTTCAAAGAAGAAAGAAAAGAAAAGACATTATGAAAATATTATTTAACTTTTGAAGTATAAAATAATTATAAAACATATTTAAATGAAAAAGATGTTCAAATATAAAATTTTATTTATTTCTATATATAATATAATCACTTTTAAAAGAAAATAATTTATTAATTATTTTTAAAAGATATTTGAATGAATAAATATTTTCTTAAAATTACAATAATAATATATAAAAGTTTTTATCGATTTTGTTTTATTATTGATATTATAAAAATAATTACAATATAATAAAATGATCATAACACTTGAAATTTAATTTATTTATCATAACACTCACAAAATTTTATCCATTTAAAGAAATCGTTTTATGATTAATTTTATTTATTTATTTATTTATTTATTTATTTATTTATTTATTTATTTATTTATTTATTTATTTATTTATTTATTTATTTATTTATTTATTTATTTATTTATTTATTTATTTATTTATTTGTTTATTTATTTATTTATTTATTTATTTATTTATTTATTTATTTATTTATTTATTTATTTATTTATTTATTTGGTTCATTATTCTTTCATAAATTATCTAATATATTTAAAATTAATAATTTATTTTAGTATTTAAAGTAATAAAAATTAAAATAAAAATATAATCAATAAATGAATAATTAAATAATTAAACTATTTAATAAATTTACTTTAAATGTTTAATTAAAAATTAGAATAGATTATAGTTTTTAAATATATAATTAATACATATATAATATATTAAATTTTAGTATCTTTTAAATTTGATGTTAATGATTCATAGATTTAAAAAATCAATAACAACTTTTTAACAATATTTACATTTTATTTTTATTTTTTTTCACATTGAATAAAAAGGTTAAAATGTATAATAAACATTAAAAATATAATAAATAATAAAAAAAAAAACTTGTACATTTTCTCTATTATTATTTAATTTACCTTTTTAAATATAATAAAAATTATATAAAATATCAAATTCATTCCAAATTTAAAAAATTTCTTTTTTTATTTTTTAATATATTTTTTTATCTTCAATATATATATTTGTAAAAAAGATTTTAAATTTCATATAGTTACTTCTTTAATAATGGGGGAGGAGCATTTCGCAAAATTTCATTTCGGAAAGTTTCATTTCGGAAAATTTACATAAAAAGTTTCATTTCGCAAAATTTCATTTCGGAAAAGTTTCATTTCGCAAAATTTTTAATAAATAAATAAATTAATAATAAAATAAATAAATAATATATAAAATTTAAATAAAAAACTAAATAAATAAAAATAAATATATAAAACTATAATAAATAAATAAATTTTAAAATTAAATTTTTAAAAAAAAAATATACATATATATATGGACATATATAAAATATACATTATATAATAATAAATATTCATTAGAATTAACGCTTTAAAAAAATAAAATATTTTATCATATGTTTTAAACGTTTTATAATTTTTTAAAATATATATAAGAATTTTATATATATAAAAAAAAATAAGTATTAATAATTTAAAAGATGTAAAGGATAATAATTTAAAATATAATTGTTAAATTTAAAATATAATTATTAAAAAAAAATATTAAAAAATAATATTTAAATAATTAATTGATCATTTTACACTTTTTAAGTCCTTGCGCAGTATTTTAAAAATCTTAAATTGCTAATAAATTTTTTTAATAAAAGAAATATTTATAAATAATTCAGTAAAAAAAAAAAAAAAAAAAAAAAAAAAAAAAAAAAAAAAAAAAAAAAAAAAAGATGAGGACATCATAAAAAAGGGAGTTAAAAGTAGCACAAAATTAGGATGATTTTAGGTGGTATCTATTTTTTTATTTTATATTTTATATTTTATATTTTATATTTTTTATTTTTTTATTTTATATTTTTTATTTTTATTTTATATTTTATATTTTATATTTTATATTTTTTTTTATTTTATATTTTATATTTTATATTTTTATTTTATATTTTTTATATTTTTATTTATTTATTTTTATTTTTTATTTTATATTTTATATTTTATATTTTTTATTTTTTATTTTATATTTTTATTTTATATTTTTTATATTTTTTTTTATTTTTTTTTATTTTTTATTTTATATTTTTTATTTTTATTTTTTATTTTTTTTTATTTTTTATTTTATATATATATATATATTTTTTTTTTATTTTTTATTTTTATTTTATATTTTATATTTTATATTTTTTATTTTTTATTTTATATATTTTTTTTTTATTTTATATTTTTATATTTTATATTTTATATTTTTATATTTTATATTTTATATTTTATATTTTATATTTTATATTTTATATTTTTTATTTTTTATTTTATATTTTTATTTTATATTTTTTATATTTTTTTTTATTTTTTTTTATTTTTTATTTTATATTTTTTATTTTTATTTTTTATTTTTTTTTATTTTTTATTTTATATATATATATATATTTTTTTTATTTTTTATTTTTATTTTATATTTTATATTTTTTATTTTTTTTATTTTTTATTTTATATATATATATATATATATTTTTTTTTATTTTATATTTTTATATTTTATACTTTATATTTTTTTTTTTATTTTATATTTTTATATTTTATATTTTTATATTTTATATTTTATATTTTATATTTTTTTTTTTTTATTTTTTATTTTTTATTTTTTATTTTTTATTTTATATTTTTTATTTTATATTTTATAATTCTTTTTTTTTTTATTTTTTTATTATTTATTTATTTATTTATTTTATTATTTATTTATCTATTTATTAAAATTTTGCGAAATGAAACTTTTCCGAAATGAAATTTTTGCGAAATGAACTTTTGCGAAATGACACAAAAAATTTTGCGAAATGAAACTTTTCCGAAATGAATTTTTGCGAAATGACACACACTCTTTAATAATATATATTATATTATAATTGTAATATTTATATTTTTATAACATAAATTTTAATTATATTACAATTTTATTTTATGTGTTATTACAAAAATATGTTATGTATATTATATATGCGCCATATTAAAATTTATAAAATTTCTTAGAAATATATATAAATTTTATATATGTTTTCTTATTTTATAACAAAAATAATATTCATATATTAAACTTTATTTCTAACAAAATTAATATATATATAAATCAGTTTTCTTTATTTTATTTTATTAATTAAATTAAAAATTGATATATATTATTTTAAAAAAAAAAAAAACTTTAAATATTTAAATTTATTAATTATTGAGATATTAGTTATTTAACCCTGGAAATTTTTTTATATTAAATTTTTTCAAGGAATAATTTAATTATTATATAATTTATAATAATGATTTAGTTTCTATTAATGTTAAATGTTAATATATTATGCATTATTTAAAATATAAAAATTAGAATGATAAATTGACATTGTTCTATTTTTACTATAAATAAATTACTCGATTTATTTATTATTATGTATCTTCTAATTTAATTGACAAGATTTCAAATTAATTTATTCAATATTTTTTTATTTCTCATATTACAAATATTAATAAATTCATTTTAAATATATTATAATTTTCTTCTGGAAGTTTTTTCTTTTTAATTTTTTTTTTTATTTTTTTTTTTTTAATTTTTCAATTTTTTATATATTTTTATATTATATTGTTAATATAATAATATTAAATATTAATATTATTAATTAAATCTATATTTTAAATAATATTTATTTATTTTATTTTCTTTGTTTAATTAAAGCATTTTCTTTAGTGCAATTCTTGTACCTATTATAATAATTTAAAAACAATTTAATCACTATTTAGATAAAATATTTAACCTAATATTAAATTTAAAATATATATTATTATAGTTCTCTTCTTATAACTACTTTTTTAATAGTTTCACTTTAAGAAGATTTTTGATTTAAGGTGGTTGAACCATTTTTTCCTTTTATAATTTATATTAGTAATATTAAAGAATGAATATTTTTACAAAAAAAATTTAAATAATTATTATTAACATTTTATTATATATACATTACTATACGATTGGAGATAAAATAATTTAATAAAATTTTATTTATATATAAATAATTCTAAATTTTTTTTTTTACTATTTTTTTTTTATTTTATGTGTGTGTAAAAAAAAAACTTTAGGAAATAAAAATTAAATATTTTTTAATTATTGTTAAACGACAAATAATAATAAATAATAATAATAATAATAATAAAAGAAAAGAAAAGTAATACTTAAATTTAATAATAAAATTAAAGTATAAAAATAACAAAAAAAAAAATTAAAAAAAAAAAAAAAAAAAAAGATAAACACAATTAAAATAGGGGTTAATGCAAAAAATATAAAAGTCTGTACAAATATAAATATTTTTTTAAAAGGAAATAGAAAATAAAACTTTTAGTTAATTTATAGTTATTTTATTATTCAAAATTACAAAATAAAAATTCTTATAAATATTTTATATCTCATAATCAATATTAATATAAATATATAAACAAATATATATTTTTTCAATTAATAATTATACTAATTATATTAAATTGTTAATTGTGTTTTTTATGTATCTATTTTATTATATTAATATAACAATTTTATTTTCTTATTTTTTTTTCTATTCTTCTTTTAAATAAAACAAAACATAATATATAATAATAATAATAATAATAGTAATAATAATAAGTAAAAATACATGAATAAAAAGAAAATTAATAAAATGACCGGAAATACTATGGATAAAAAAAAATCACAAGACATTTTATATAAATTAAAGGATAGCCCCTCAAGATGGAAAACCCCGGAATTTTATTTTTATTATTTTATGTTTGCATTAAATATTCCTTTAATGTTTAGATGTGCTATTAAATTTAGTTCTCGTAATTTTTTTTTATTCGTAAAAAAAAAAAAAATTAAAAACTATATATTATATATAAAAATTTAACTTAAGCCTTTATTTATATTCATATTTTAATATAAAAATTTTAAATACTATATATTATGTATCAATAAATACGTAAAAATTCATAGCTGACAATGTGAATTATCCAAAATATAAAGACCTTTTAAGCGATGGATGGATGTTCGGAAGAAAAGCTGTATGTTTTTTGAACTTTTTTTTCTTATGTAATAATTTCTATAAAATTAAATATTTGAATAAAAAATAAATTATTATTAAATCATCTGATATTTCAATAAATATTTATTTCATACTTTTTCTTTATTATTAACTAAATTATAATATTTATTTAATTTTATATATTTAATATATATATCATTTTATTATTTTATTAATCAAATTATTTATTTTTTAAAGGATGTTAGTGATTCACAAACAAACACGTTCAGAAGTTTTGCTTTCATATTACTTTATGTTCTCCTTTTTCATATCGCTGTAAGCAGAATTATTCAATTTTTACCATATTCTATAAGTGTTAAATGCAGAAAAATATTTTCATTAGTTTTTTCAATGATTTTCCTTGGAGTTTTATATGGAACTAGTATAATAAAAATCATGATTCTTTTATCTATAAATTATTACATTGCTAAATGTTTAAGAAAAAGTAAAATGAATCCAACTTTAACTTGGATCTTCAATATTGCCATTTTATTCTTAAATGATATCTATAAGGGATATAAATTTTCTGCTATTTGGAGTGGTTTAGAATTTTTAGTAAGAAATATATTTATCAGTATCATTAATATTTAATATTTATATCAAGTTTATAATTAATTATTTATTTATCTACTTATTTGTTTATTTATTTATGCATATACATATATATATATATTTATGTTTATATTTATTTATTTATACATTTATTTATATTCATATTTATATAATTTTATTTTTATTAATTTATTTATTTAATTAAATTAAATAAATAAATAACAATTTTAAAATTTTTAATAAAAAGGATAAAAATAATGGTCTTATGCCAAGATGGGATATTAATTATAATTACTGTGTTCTTCGTTCAATTTCATTTAATTTAGATTATTATTGGTGTTTAAAAAATAAAGAAGAATCAAAGGTTAGTGCACAATTTATTTTATTAAATGATTCAACAATTCTTTTATTATCATTAATATATATATGTAATAAATAAATATATATATATATATTTTTTTTTTAAAAAAAAAAAAAAAAAAAGGACGTTGAAGCAAAAATTATTAAAGATGATGGTACAAAAGATTACAGAGCTCGTGTAAAAGATTCATTATTAGAAATGGACTACAATTTCTTTAACTATTTAGTATATATATTATACGTTCCACTTTATCTTGCTGGTCCTATTATTACTTTTAATGATTTCATTTATCAAGTAAATATAATATAATATAATATAATATAATATTATATAATAAAAATATAAATGAATATATGTTCCCTAGATTGTTTTATTTATTTTTATTCATTATTTATTTAATTTAGATTAATCACAGAAATAATTTACCAATTAAAAAAACTCTAATTTATGCTATTCGTTTTGTTGCTGTTTGTATATTATTTGAATGGACCATTCATTATATGTATGTAAATGCCATCATTAGAAGAAGAGCTTATGAAAACTTTACACCATTTGATTTTTGTATGATTGCTTACTTCTCATTAAACAATGTTTGGCTAAAAGTAAATATTCTATTAAATGAAATTTATATTTTGTATTAGAAGTATTTAATAGTAAATTTTTTTAAATTAATTTATTATTTATATATATACATATATATATATATATTCTATTACCAAATTAATTATTAGTTATTAATTATTTGGAGATTCTTTAGATTATGGGCTATGGCTGATAATATTGAAACTATTGAAAATATGAATAGATGTATGTCTAATAATTACTCTATGGCCGGATTCTGGAGAGCTTGGCATACTTCTTACAATAAATGGAATATTAGGTAAATGATTATACAAAATATATATATATATATATATATATAATTATTATTTGTATATAAATAGTTCATTCACAGTTAATATTTAATATGTATATATATAATAAAATAAAATAAAATGAAATGAAATGAAAAAAAAAAAAAAAAAAAAAAAAAAAAAAAAAAAAAACTAAAATTAAAATTAAAATAAAATCCTAAATATAATTAATAATAATATATATATTAAATAATCAAATTAATTAATTAATAATAATAATAAAATGAATACAAATATCAATAATGAAAATAAAAATAAAAAGATATATCTATATTCCACTTGGAGGTAACAAAAGTCCAATTATTAATAATGCTATTGTATTCTCATTTGTCGCTATTTGGCATGATATTTCACTAAAATTATTTGAATGGAGTTGGTTAATTATTATTTTCTTAATTCCAGAAACTGTGTGTACTAATATTATATCTAAAAAGATTAATCATTTACCTAGTTATCGCCATATTAAGTCTTTTGGTGCAGCATTAAATATTATCTTAATGATTACCGCAAATATGGTTGGCTACGTTATTGGTTTAGATGGTGCTAAAGAAATTTTAGGTGAAATCTTTGCTCTAAAACGTAAGTATTATAATAAATAAATTATAAATTCTACTATTATAATTATTATTTCAATGATTTTTAGTCATATGAAATAAAATATAATTTACAATATTTAAAATAATAAAGTAATTTACTAAATATATTATTATTACAATTATTAATTTATAACCATTTTCCTATTTATATATATATATATATATATTCATTTATTATAATATTAAAACATATAATAATAATAATAATAATAATAATAATAATAATAATAATAATAATAAACATCTTAGACATTGTATATTGGGTTTATATGCTTATATGTATTATGGTTACAACTCATGTAATGTTTGAAATACGAGAAGAAGAAAAAAGAAGGGGTATATTCAAGAAATATTAGAATCAATTGATGAGTTAATACAAATATAGTAAAATAAAATAATATATTTATTTTCATATAACATTAATAAATATTAATGATATCAACGATTGTATTGATTGTATATTAAAAATAGTAGTATAAATTTAATAAAGTAATTTAATAGTAAATTTATTTAATTTCAATATAAAATAATTAATAAGCATTTCTATATTACATTAATTTTAAATTATAGAATTGATAATAATATGATAAAATCTATAGAATAAATAAAAAAAATAATAATAAATAAATAAATAAATTAATAAAATAGACAAAAAAAATTGGAAGTAATAATTGTTCATATAATATTAATTATTTATCTATTTGAATCCATTATATATATTTAATGTCATATAACTTTAATATAATTAAAATATAATCATAGAAAAAATGGAATTAACATGTAGATACATTCATATTTATTCATATGTTTTACTAAATTAAATTAAAATTAATATATTTAATAAACTTTAATTCCAATAAATAAAAATATATATATATTAAAATGAAATTTATTTATAAATCCTTTTTATTTTAAAATAATAAAAAAATATATTTTTTTATTTTTGAAAAATAGATTTTGAAATCTAGAACAATAATATTTAATTCTTAATCAAATATAAAATATAAAAGTTAAATAAAAAAAAAAAATATATATATATATATATATATAATAAAAAATAAAAATAAAACGAAATGGAAAACATAAGTGAACTTGTAACATCAATTCAAAAAATTTTGAATTCACCTGTAATAATCCATTCTTATAATATTATATCGAAATTCATTGGTATTACATCATCTTTAATGGATAAAATAGCAGAAGCATTAGATAAAATTATTGAAAAGCATGGAAACTCAGAAATGTTTTTATATAAAGTTCATCTTGAATCTAATTCTTTATTTTATGAAATCCCTTGGCCAAAAGTCATTCTTGTAATATGTTTATCACTACTTTTTATTAAAATTATTCAAACAGCCTTTTCATGGCTATATAAATCAATAAAATTTATGATGAAAAGTCTTATTATATCTGTTGCAATTTCATTATTAATTGTTTGGTTGTTAGAAACTAGTACTCAAAAATTTTCAATTAATGATGAACAGTAATTGGCTTTTTTTTTTTATAAAAAAAAAAAAAAAAAAAAAAAAAAAAAAAAAAAAAAAAAAAATTAACATATAATAATAGATATAAAAGGATGAAGAAAAAAATACATTCATAAATTTTAAGTAATTCATTTTCAGTTTATAAAATATAATGAATGTTTAAGCATATTTAAAAATTAAAATTAATAATATAAATAATTAGAATATATTATTTTATCAGTATTCATCATGTTTCTGAAAATCAATTTATAATTATTAAGCTAAATATATATATATTATTATTATTATTATTATTTTCTCGATAATCATCGAGTTCCTGGAAATTGATTTAATAGTTATTAACTTATTTTAAATAAATAAATAAACTTTTTTTTTTTTCAATTGATTATTAACATGGATTAAAATAAAAATTTTTATTAAGTAAAATATAAATAGAAATTATATTTAAATTATATAAATAAATAAATTAAATAGATATTAATTTAGTTATTATTTTTTAATTTCAAAAATTTAATAATCTTAAGTATACTAATATTTGATTGTAAACATCCATTAATTCCATTTTATAATTCTTCAAATATATTTATTTAAAATAGAAATAAAACTGCATTCATTCATAACTTTTTTAAAATTATAAGTAGAAATTTTTAAAAATTCATTATCAGTAAATAAAATTATTTAATAAAATTTTAAAATTAGCTCTTTATTCAACTTTCATTAAAAATAGTAATAAAATATTATTAATAATAAAATAAAATTAATATTCATAGCAAATATTATCAAAATTCAATCTATTTATTTATTAATCGATAAAATATTACTAATTATATAAATAAATCATATAATAATAAATGAATAAATAAATATTATTAACTAAAAATGTTCACTTTTTATTTTCAGAACCAAAAAAAAAAAAAAAAAAAAAAAAAAAAAAAATATTTAATAAAAAGAATTAAATATTCATATCTATAAAAAAGTTCACTAATTAAAAAATAAATAATAATGTCATTTTAAAAATTAATATGTTGATTTTTTAGTTTATTAGATTTAGTTTTATTATTATTATTATTATTATTATTGATTAATTGATTTATAATTTATTTAAACTTTCTGTAATTTTTTTTATACTTAATTTTTTTATTTTTTTTTTTTTTTTTTACTTTTTTTTTTTATAATTTTATTTTTATTACTATTACTATTATTATCATTTTATTTTATTTTTTTTTTTTTTTATTTTTTTTTTTTTTTTTTTTTTTTTTTTTTTTTTTTTTTTTTTTTATTGCTTTATATAAAAATGTACTTATTTATTTATTCTTATTCTTATTATTTATTTATTATTTATTTATTTATTTTTGTTTTTCTAGTTTTGTTTTATTTAAAAAAAATTGAAAAAAATTTGAAAATTACTTTTTGTTAATATATATATATATATATTATATTTATTATTATTATAGTTATTATTATTATTATTATTATATAATTAAAAATTAATAAATTTAAAATAAAAAAACTTTATATAAAGTGTCAATAACTAAGGAATAAAGATAAAGAAAGAATGAAATAAACATGGTCAATAATAATAATAATAATAATAATAATAATAATATATTAAATAAATAATTAAATAAATAAATAATGAAGATAATGAATTTAAAGTAAAAATAAATAAATAAATAAATAAATAATTTTTTTTTCTGTTTTGTTTATTTATTTATTTATTTATTTATTTATTTATTTATTTTTTAGTTCTTTGTTTTGTTTTTGTTTTGTTTTGTTTTATTTTTTATTTTTTCAATACTTCTAATTATTATTATTTTTTATTATAATTTTTTAATTCATCCTTTAATTCTTCTTTAAATTTCTGTTCTTGAGAAATGGTCACCATTAAAACATTGTTTTGACTCTCTAATTCTAATATATCATTTTTAAATTCTGATATTTTTTCTAATCTGTCTTGAATATGATTTTCATGTTCATCTACTACATTTTTTCCATAATCATCAATGTTATCATTGGATTTTTTAAAGTTTTGAATATCTTGATCGAGACGAGGAATATCATTATACTTTAATTGATTTACTAATTTTTTAATTTTTTCTAATTCTACATTCTCAATATTAAGATTAACTTGTTTAATAACTTCCAGGTCTTTCTTATATTCTTCAATTTCCATCTTACGCATACTCATCTTCTTACGTTTAACTTCAATTTCTTTAGAATAGTTACTTTTTTCTTTCATTAACTTTTCTAATTGATCACCATATTCTTTTACAATTGTTTCACAATTATCAGAAATGGTAGTTCCCATTTGTTCTAATTCATCTAATGATTGTTCGGTTTGTTTAATATATTCTTTTATAAATTGAATACGTTTAACTGTTTTCATATTATTTTGTTTGTCCTTTAAAATAAACCGTTTTGTATATTCTATTTCTGATTTAAGTTGAGATAATGCTTTAGCTGTTTCTTTTTTCAATTTCTTTAACGCCATTTGATTATTTTTTCTTTCTTCAGTCAATTCTACTAAATTTGATTGTAAATGATGATATAAATTTTTCTTATGTTCGAGAGTTGCTATTAATGATGTTGAATTACTTTCATCACTAATATTATTTTTTAATAATTCTGATTGATCTGAAGAATTGGGTATATTAACATCTATAATATTGAAAATTATATTTAATAAAAACATATAATTGTTAATTATATTTATATTTGAAATATTATTAATTAACAAATTTCAATTACTACCATAATTATTATTATTATTATTTTTTTTATTATTATTTGTTAAAAAAAAAAAAAAATTATAAAATAATTAAAATAAAATAAAAACATTACTAATTCTTTCTTTTGTATAAATATCGACTGGTGAAGACCAATGTTGATTTAATGATACTTTTATTCTATAAGCTGTATTAGGTTCTAATCCATATATAATTGACACAAATATACCATCATTAGTAATAAACATAGCATAAGAATCCCATAATTTATCGTTTACCTTTATTTCAAAATCTTTCTTTTGTAAAATAACTTGATTATTTTTTTGTGAATTAGTTAGATTATTACTATTATTATTACTTGATTTGATATTATTATTATTACTATTACTATTACTATTACTATTACTATTATTATTATTATTATTGTTATTATTATTATTATTACTGATACCAATAAATAATTCATTACTAGAGGAAGAAAAAGAAAGATTATTATTAGAGTATTCCATTATAAGTTGAGGTATAGGAAGTAATGTACTTGTATCAATACGATTTTGATATGAAATATTATCAATTACATTTTGAGATGGATTTATAAATGACGAAGAATGCTGAATAATATATTGTTTTGTATTATTTACCATTGTTCGTAAGTTATTATTAATATACTCTGGCAATATCCAATTAACTAATGCATGTGTATCCATAATAGTTGACACAGAAATATAAAAACGATCTTGTTTATCCTCTAGAGTTTGACATTCACAAGTAGCATATTTTCTTAAATGTCCATCACTCGTTAAATTAGAATTTTGCTTATTATCTGATTTAGATTTATTATTATTTCTATTTTGTGGATTAAATGGTGAATTCAAAAATGAAGCATTAGATGCTAAATGTTTTCTAAATCGACTTATAGCGGGTGATGAATTGATAAAATGTCTCTGTTCTTGATATTTGTAATATAATAATTTAATTAAACTAAAAGGTGATATATGTTCAAATAAAGTTGAATTAAAAAATATAGTTGGACCATTATCACCAAAATAATTTTCATTTTTCTTTTTTATATATTGACTAATCGTTATTACTTTTTCATTAAGTAATAAAGAATTAGTATTAATAGTATTTAGATTATTACTATTATTGTTTTTATTATTGTTTTTAGTATTATTATCATCAATGATAAATCCAAATGATTGGCATTGGCTTGTTTTCAATACTTCATTTCTATTTTGATTTATAAGTGATGTATATTCTATCTTATATTCAAATATAATAATAAAAAACTTGTGTATAATGAAGAACAAGGCAAAAAGAATAATTTCTACGGCAATATAAAAACCTTCTTTTGTAATTTCTGTTGTAATACGATTATGTATAATAAGTAATGATAGTATAACAAGAATTATAACTAAATCAAAACCCGATGAACATGCTACCATTAAAATATATATCACAGCATTACCTAAAGAATAAATTATATTGCCCTTATCATACATAGTACGAACCAATAATACATTTATACCAATTTGAAATAATTTTAAAAAAAAGAAATTTCTCATTTTTGATTCAAAAAGATGAATGTAATAATAATAGGAATAAATTTCCATAAGTATCCATTCTATTCTTACTGAAAACTTAAGTAATGAATTTATATAAATAAGAGCAAGCCATATAATAAATAAATCAAAACTCTTGAGTTTTTTCATATAACCTTCAATAAATCTTATAATTGCGCCAAATATACTAAATTGATTTGTAACAAAATCATTTGAATTAAAATTTTGTTTAACCTTAATATTTGGTAATAAAAATATCTTATTTCTTATGGAATCATTTGAATATTGGTCCAATGTGTCATTATCTGATTCCTTAATTTGCTTAATGTAAGCTTCATTTAAATTAGCATCATTTTTGTTTCCATATTTTGTAGATTTCTTTTTAGAATAAAATTTATTATTAAAGGTCTTTTTTATTCCATTATCTTCAGTATCACTTTCTTCTAAAAAATCATTGAATGTATAAGTATCACCAATATCATCTTTTATTTCAACTTTACTAATGGTATTACTATTATTAATTTTAACCTCATTTATTATATTTTTTTTGGCTGTTTTATTTTTATTATGTTTTCTATTACTTAGAGTTGTCATTTATCATAAATTAAAAAATAAATTATTATTTATCTAAAACATTTAAAATAAATTATTTAAAAATAAAAATTAATATTACAAAAAAAAAAAATCTATATTATTAATTCTCAAAAAAAAAAAATTAAAAAAAAAAAAAAAAAAGATTAATTATCTAAATATATTATTAATTATATATATATTATTTATTCTTTTCTTATTCTTTATTTTTTATTTATTTGTTTGTTTGTTTTTTTTTATTTTTTATTTTTTTTTTTTTTTTTTTTTTTTTTTTTTTTGTTAAATTATTTTTTTATTGTTTAATTCTAAATCCAAAAATTATAAATTGTATTTATAATAATAATTTGAAATAAATAAACATAATATTTATGTTTATATGGAAATATATTTAATTATATAGAATATATAGAATAAAATGTATAACTCTTGATTTATTTATTTATTTATTTATTTATTTATTTATTTATTTATTTATTTATTTATTTATTTATTTATTTATTTATTTATTTATTTATTTATTTATTTATTTATTTATTAACGTTAAAAGCATAAAAAATATATGTTTAAATTTTGTTTACTGGTCAGATATTAAATTTCATTGATTATACATATAATATATAATTTATAATCAATATTTTAATAGGATATAATATTTACTTCGTATTAAATTCTTTGTCGGTTATTTTTTTTTTATTTAAAAATTTAAGATTTAATTTATTGTATGGAATTACAAAAAAATATTTGAATTTATCCTAACCCACTTAATTGTATAAATATTTATATAAATAAAAACTTTAATATTATTTACTACTTTTGTAAAAAATATAATTTTCTTTTAATGAAAAATTCAATATCAATATATTAGTTTTGAATAAAATTATTTTAAGGGATAATACAACAAATTTCATAATTTTATTATTTTAAGTAGCAATTATTAAAATTAAAATTATTTTACGACTGTTAGGGTTTTATAAATTTATTATTAAATTATAAATATTGAATAATAAAATAAGATGTTTAATTTAAATATATCAGTCAAAACAAATTTTTTTTTTTTTTTGACGGTAGCAAACTTGTTTCATTTTTATTAATTAAATAGTTGATAAAATACATGTAATAAAAAGAAAAAAAGATAAAAGAATAAAAAAAAAAAAAAAAAAAAAAAAATAAAATAAAATAATGGTATAATGTGTTCTAGTTTTATTTAATTAATATCAGTAAGACTTCACAAGGGCATTCACAATTTTTTTTTTTTTTTTAGACTTAGAGAAAACTAAATTTAATTTATAATTGTAATAAAATTATATGATTTAAACGAAAAATAAAAAATAAAATATATGAAATGAAATATTATATATTGTATAATTATAAAAGTGCGTTAGAAACAATAGTTTCTAACTTTTCCCATCCATCGATGATAACACCACATCCATTATTGCGAGTAATAATTTCAGTATTAGTATTATCAAACGAATCTGTATCAGATCTTTCACCGAGAGGTGAAAATCCATGTCTTATCATTTCGACGTCGAAGCTCTTAGCAACGGTAGATTCAATACATTCAACGGAATACCATTTCATCATCAATCTAAAAGATCGACAAATTAATAGTATTACGTTTGATAGAAACTCCGCAATCCCCATAAAATACAGAAAACAGTCGACGAAGTTTTGACTTCAAAATGTTAATCATAATTTGGTTCTTTATTTTCGAATATTGCGTTGGCCATTCCCTCTTATTGCATTTTAAGCCTTAACGCTCCTGGTTAGTTTGCCCTTGTAACGTCGGAATAGACAAGTGTTGTTATTCCGATGGTATAAGCGCCAACATTTAATTTAATATTTTTAAAAATGTATCTTATCTATTAGTTTCAAATTTGAGAAAGAAATATTCAATTCGAAAATTTTATTTAAGCAAAAAATTTAATTTTATATTTGAAAAATATAAACTAACAAATAATTGTAAAAAGAAAGAAAACTTTTTTTTTTGTATAATTATTTTCCTATTTTGTATTTAATTTTGTAAAATTACATACATATTTTTAATTTAAATATATATTTATATATATTTGATATTCTTTAAAAAATATAGATTAAGTTTTTTTAAATTAAATTATAAATTTAATATAAAATTAAACTTTAATAATAATTTCTTTAAAATCATTCAGAGAAGTTCTTTAAACAATTTTGTTTAATTTAATAATTTCAATAATTATTTGTAATTTCAATAATTATTTGTAATTTCAATTAAAATTTTTTATTTAATATACTAATTTTTCTATATTCCTTTATTTCTTTTCACTCACACACCATATACAATTTATTACATTCTATATCACACAAAAAATTTTTATAATTCATTCTAAATATTTAGAATGCTTCTTTTTTTTTTTTTTTTTTTTATTTTTTAATTAATTTATTTCTGTCTTTTATTTTATTATAATTATTTATTATTATAATTTTTATTCACTATTATTATATTTTATAATTATTTACATGTTTTACTTTTTTCTAATTATTTCTTCTACACTATTTTTATCTTTTTACTATCTATCTTTATTTAATTTTTATTATTTATTTTTTTATTTTATAAATTTTAAACTATTACTTTATTTCTAATTTTGGATATAACAAATTATCACTATATAATATATCAGTATTTTAATATTTTATATTTCTATTCTAATGATGTCTATCAATCTGTGATATTAAATAATAGATTATTCCTTCCTATTTTTTTTTTAATGATATAATATTTTATACAATGTATCAATGAAGGAATATATTTTTTTGAAAATTTTCAATTAAATAAATACACATATATTCATTTAATTATATAATTTTCATTAAATTTTTACTTTTATGTAAATCAAAATAAAATTTAAAACGAAATAGATCAATCCACAAACCGGACCTATATCATTAATATATAAACAGTAATATTTAATAATTATCTGCTATTAATGTTATAGGTGGTTGCGTGATCTATTACGTTTTCTATAAATCTTATTTTAATTTTTATAATTTTATTTCAGAAATTTTTTATTTTTTAAATTATTTATTATTATTTTTTTTTTATTTTCTCTTTTTTTTTTTTTTTTGTTTTGTTTTTATTGTTTATTATATTTAATATTTATTATTAGAAAACTGATGATAAAAAAAATCTATGAAGAAAAATTGATTCTTTTTATATTAAATTTTTTATTCGGAGTTATTAATAAATTTGATTAATTTCCCTATAATTACAATAATTATAATAATGGAAATAGTGGTTATTATTATTTTAATAATACATTTTAAGTATACATATTTTATTTTTTTATTTGTTAATTTTTAAAAATGTTTATTTTTATCTTCTTAAATTTTTAAGTTTTATCATAGGTTTGTAAATTATAAATATTTAAAATTTAATATATAAATTTATTTATTTATTTATTTATTATTATTATCATCATCATTATCATTATTATTATTACTATTATTATTATTATTATTATTATTATTATTATTATTATTATATAGGCTTTTTTATTATATTCAATTTATTTTATTTTATTTTATTTTAAATGTACATAAATACATAAAATATAAATTTCAAGTATATATTATGCTTGCTATTTTTTTTTTTTTTACTAATTATAGTAAAGTTTTTAAAATTAAAACTATAATGAAATTTATAGAGAAAATTATAAATAGATAATTTCAAAAATATAATTTTTAATGAAAAATAATTAATATAAATAATTATAGTAAAGTTTTTTAAATATTTATAATTGATGATATTATTATTATTAACATTATAATTTAGTATTTATTAAATAATAAATAATAAATAACACTATTAAATAATTATATAAAAATGTATGAAAATATTAATTATAATTAAATATTTTTAATATAAAATTTATTATGAATAATACTAATAAATTGTTATTATAATTGAATAATAATAATAATAATAATAATATTTAAACAATAATATTTAAATAATAATGAGTATAATAATTGTAATAATTAATAATAAGAAAATAATAATAATAAAAAAGCAATATAATTGATAAGGCAATAATAATTTATATTAATAAAAAATTATCTATATGATGATTGTAATCATAAATTACATTTTTATTACAAATAAGCATTTTAAGTTTAATTAATAAAAATAAAAAGATATACATATGGAGAGTTTATTATATTATTAATATATTAAAAAAAAAAAAAAAATAAAAATAAAACTTTACATTTATAATTTCAGAGATCCTATAGTTATACTCAGTTATTTTTTATTGAAAATAGAATTTTATTCAAATTAAATAACAAAGGATATGTATAAATTATACATATGTATACATGTTTAAGATGATATTAATTATAAAAAATGTAATATTCTGAAAAAATACGGTATTTACAAATTAATCTATTTAATATCATGCTAAAGTTATAGAACAAGATTATATAATCACTCAACCAACCTTTTTAATCAATTTAAATAAATTATATTTTTTGAGTGCCGCTTAATTAAAAATTATAAGAAAAAGAAAGTAAAAGAAAATTAAAGTATTCAAAACAATATTTCGTGTAATTAAAAAGTATAATTTAAAAAAAAAAAATAAAAAAAAATAATATTTGTGTGTAATTAAAAAATTATATAAAAGTTTAAATTAGTATTATTAAATTTATTATAATTATTATTATTATTAGAATAAACAGTAATAAATCAAAGTTTATTAATTTAAATTTTTAAATATTTTAATTTTATTGATAATAAAAGTAATAATATAAAACAAAACAAAACAAAAAAACAAAAACAAAACAAAACAAAAAAACAAAACAAAACAAAACAATAAATAAATAAATTAAATATGAGTTTTTCTAACATAATAAATTTATAAATAATGAAATAACAATCGAAAATTTTTTAATAATATAGAAATTATCATTAATAAATACTTTTATTATTTTTATACAAATGGAAACAAATCTGAGTCATTTATCATATATTTTTTAATTTTTTTTTTTATTTAATAATTATAATTAATTGAATTTATAAATATAGTTCTAAGAAAACTTTAGTAATTGAGAAATATACTTATAAATTCAATATATTGAGATACTCTTTATAATTTTTTTAATTATGTTTGAAAGTTTTAAATATTTTGAATAATAAAAAATTATTAATAATAAATACTAAATACTAAATAATAAATAATAAATAATAAATAATAAATAATAATAATAAATAATAAACAATAAATAATAAATAATAATAAATAATAAATAATAAATAATAAATAATAAATAAATGAATAAATGAATAAATGAATAAATGAAAAAATAATAAATAATAAATAATAGATAATAAATAATAAATAATTAAATAATAAATAATAAATAATTAAATAATAAATAATAAATAATAAATAATAAATAATAAATAATAAATAATAAATAATAAATAATAAATAATAAATAATAAAAAGAGTATTTGTTAATAAATAATAAATAATAAATAATAAATAATAAATAATAAATGATAAATAATTAAATAATAAATAATAAATAATAAATAATAAATAATAAATAATAAATAATAAATAATAAATAATAAATAAATGATTAAATGAAAAAATAATAAATAATAAATAATAATTAATAAATAATAATAAATAATAAATAATAGATAATATAGCTTTATAAAATAAATAATAATAAAATAAATAAAATTAATATTTTTATTACTAATTTTTAATTATTATATTTTGCAAACAAAATATATTAAAATATTCTTATATATATATAATTTGCTTTATTATAATTTTTTAAAATAATCCTCAATCGATTTAAAATAATTTAATTGCATTAATTTTGTAATAATCACAAATAATACACATATTTTTTTTAATCAGATCCAAGGCATCCATAAATTGTGTTTGTTAGAATTTTCAATGCATATTGCCGCTTATTGTATACAATATAATCTGCACCGGAGGATTCCTTTATTAAATTTTTATATCGTAAACGTTCTGATAAAAACACTTATCTGTGGCAGAATACCAATATGATTCTTAGTGTAATAATATACTTTATCACCAATGTCAATTTGGTGATACAAATCTTTGTGATATTTATCAATCATTGAACTATCTATTAGTGTGGTGTAGCATATATTATGAGTGATGATGACACTAGGATATAAACTTGTAAAATCTATCATAGTGCAATAATCATACACACCTGATATGGGTTCAATTACCGTTGCTCCTTCATACTCTTGAATATTTGATGGATCTAAATCAATACATATATTGTTGTCGTAGGAATATTTGTAAAGCAAATTGGAAAATTTTTTACTCTGTTTCGTTTTATATACTTCGTTCGTCAATACGGATTCTTTATATTTTTTCTATTTCTAAAATTTGAATCCACTGTTGAGAAACATCAAATATATCCAATATTAATATCGAATTCATAATACAGTATTTTGCCACTTTATGTAACGATTCTTCCGTATTCTCATAGATTAAATAAAACATTTCTTTATAAGGTAAATCTATTTTATGTTTATTTAATAATTGCTCCTCAAATTAAATTTGAGGATGGAAAATTTAAGGATTTAGCATATTTATATATATCAACGGCTATACGACCTGGAATATATAATTCCATTTCATCGGCCATTAAATTATTAAATTGAGAAGATTTATTTAAAATTCGACTAGTAGAGAATGGTGTCTCCTTCTTATTAATGCTCAAATACATACCTACTCTTTGCGCTAAATACTTATAATCAAATCCAATAGTATTATATCCAACAAATAATATCAGGTTATCAGTATCGGTATTTTCATCAATATAACGATCATTATCCTTATTTTCATTACTATCTTTATTATTATTAGAATCCTCAAGTCTTCTTTATCTTAATTTATTTTAAATACTGGAAATATCGTAATACATACCAATACTATTAACCATTGTACTATTATCGCACCAAGAAACTCCGTACTAAGTGGGTCCTAATACTTTTACATATTCTTCAATTGTTTTAGCGAAGACAATATTACCTTCATTATTAAAATACGCTGGATCATAAACTTTAGATACCCAATTTATTATGACACAGCAACTTATAATTAAAGTATAAAAATAAGTATAAAAATAATTATTTTCAATTGTCGTATCATTTTCACTTTTATAAAGTATATATTCAGGATCTTTTAAAATTTTAAATAATTCATCATCATTTAAATACTTTTTTTATAAATATTTTACAAATTTTATCTATTTCTTCATAAAAATAATTATATCGCCCATTATATTTTAAATGTTATTTTTTTAATTCAAAATTAATATTAAATAAATCTTTGATTCTAAACTATAAATCTTTATCTTTAATATAACTATTTTCCGAGTGATTATCATTCAACATAGTTTTATTTAAATTATATTCTTTAAAATTAGTAATAGTAAAGTTATTTATATCATTAGTAATTTTATATTCATCTAAAAAGGATTTACATAAATTTGAAAAACCATTAAATGAACCTTTTGAATATGTAAGTATTAACTCTAAATCTCTATAAATGCTATTAATGAAATCCATTATATTTTTATCATCGTGTTTGAAATATAAAATATATATTTAGAGGATATATTTTTTAATAAATTTATTGATTAATACGGGTTTAATAGAAAAGGAGCGTAATAATAGTCGTATTTAATATTATTGCAAAGATTTATTATTATGTATTCTAAAGCTTTAATATCTCTACCAATTTACTTTTTAAATGAGATGAGACATAACAATTATCTATATATTTACTAATATTATATATTATTTAAATTTATATTTTCTTTTAAATAATATGTAATATAAATATAAAAAGTAATAAATAAAAAAATACTAAAATATATTTTATCACATTTAAAATAATCAAAAATTTTATAAGAAATATAATTATATTTTAATAAACAATATAATGAAATATGTGAATGTTCTTTTAAAAGAGTCAAAATATATGAATTATTATTATCATTAATTAACTTTTTTTATAATATATTCATTTAATTAATATTATTAACTTTTTATATTCATTTTTATTATATCTATTTTTTTTTACCTTCATATTTTTCAAATTTTTCAATTAATCGATCATATTGTTTATCATTATATATTATAAAATATTACTTATTCATTAAACTTATATCTACTCATGATATTTTATTCTTTTATTTAAATATAAATGCTTATACAAATATATTCCCTTTGAAGAAAGATTATATAAGATTTCAGGGTTACATGTTTTACTTTCAAATTCTTTAAAAAATAATTCTGTATTGGTTTCTTTTTCTGTATTCTTTATTTAATAAAACTTTAAAATTACTATTACTTAAATATTTCATTTTAAAAATAAAATTATATTAATATTTCTATTCTATATAATCAACAGGATGTGCAGCTGGGGAGAAATCCTGCTACGGTCGTTAAAAAAAAAAAAAAAAAAAAAAAAAAATATTCTATATAAACTTAAAAAATTTTAAATGAAAAATGTTATAAAAATTGACAAAGAAATATTAATAAATCTTATACAATATATCAAAATATAAAATATTTGGTAAAAAAGCGAAATTAATGTATATTAAATACTTTATTATGAGCTTAATTGAGACTCTTAATCTTTTGTAATTAATGCTTATTTAAAATATTTTTAATAAACCTCTAATTTTTAATATGATTTAAATCATATTTAGATAAATAGTAGGATAAGTGTTAAATATATGAAACAGATTTACATATATATAAATATAGATTTTAGTAATGTAGCAATACACGTTCACATCCATAATTTAATACTTTAAGCAATATTTAGGTATAAAATGATTTTTTTATAATAATAAAATAAATAAAAATATCTAATAATAAAATAATTATAAAGTAATTAACTATATATATATCAAAAAATAAATAAATAATTATATATTAAATATCTATTATAAATATTTTTTAATTGTATTAATTAATATAATTTATTATTTATTGTAAAACTATTCACTACAATAATTAATAATAAAAATTAATAATAAATAATAATTATTTAATAATAAATGAATAAATAAATAGATAAATAAATAAATTTAATAATATGTATTAAAAAAACTTTCAATATATAAATTTTAATTAATAAAAAAAATTTTATATATTTATATATATATTTATATTTATATATATATATTTTTTAAAATGTAATTTTAATATTTTGACATTAAACATTAGAATAAATATTAAGTCTTAAAATAAATTAAATTGAAATTTTGTATTAAAATAATAATAGCAATAATCATATTAAAATAAGAAAGGCAAAATGGATATAGTAAAAATTTCACAAACTTATGTTCAAAAAATGATAAATAATACCCCAGGCATGAAAATATTGCTTCTCGATGATAATACTGTAAGAATTAAAAATAATTTAAATTTAATAAATATCTAAATGTAATATTATAAAAATTTATAAAATTATCAAAATTTAAATAATTAAATCTATATATATATTTTTGTTATTTAACTTTAAATAATTTATACCTTTATTTATTTTTTTTTTCTAATCCATTATAAATTTATAATAAATTATTGAAATATTTAATGTAAATAATAAATATTCAACTTAAAACATTTCGGTTTTTTCTAAATTCCTTTATCTAATAATTATATATATATATATATAAAATGAAAAAAAAAAAAAAAAAAAAAATACAAATGTCAATAATTAATGTTGTAAAATTTCAAATAATAATAATAATAATAATAATAAAATAATAATAATTAAATAATTGAAGACTTTATATATATCAGCAATTACCACACAATCCAATCTATTAAGTAAAGAAGTTTTTTTAATTGATAAGATTGAAAATACATCTAGAGAAAAAATGAAACATTTAAAATGTATTTGTTTTTTAAGACCCTCAGCAAAATCTGTTCAATTAATGATTGATGAACTTAGAAATCCATGCTACGGCTCATATTATTTATGTATAGTATCATAGATGTTTTATTTTATTTTATTGTTTTGTTGTTTTTTTCAATTAAAGAATTATGGAATATAGCAGTAAATAAGTATATAATTGATATATAATTGAAATGTTAATAAATAAAAAATATTATGTATGAACGTTTACAATAGAGATAAAATTTTATTAAAGTATAGTATAATTTTTAGAAATAAAAATTTGAAAATATGATTAAAATAATGTTTATAATTATATGGTTTAAAATTATTAACTTTTTTATTTATTTATATATTTATTAATTTATTTTAAAATTATAATATATATATTTATTTTTATTCATGAAATAATATTAATTAGATTTCTCAAATATATTATCAAAATCCCAAATTGAAAGAATGGCAGAAGCTGACCAACAAGAAGTTGTTCGCGAAATACAAGTATTATATATATTGTTCATAGTTATATGCTTTTATTGAATATAATATATATATTATTTTATTCTTAGCTTTTTTTTTTTCTATTTTTATTTTTATTTTTATTTTTATTTTTTTTTTTTTTTTTTTTTTTTTTTTTTTTTGATATAATATTAAAGTTATAATACTTATTAAATATAAAATATTTAATATAATAATAATATATAGGAATTCTATGAAGATTTTTGTGCGGTTAATTCAAACTTTTATTCCTTAAATTTACAAGATTAT